>JAENPR010002166.1:0-73825 GCA_018135685.1 Themeda triandra | reverse complement strand
ATGTTCGACGGCGGCGAGGTCTACAAGCCAGGCCGCACTGCTGAGCTCAAGGTCGGCCAGTGTGGGCTGCGAATGTCCCCCTAGCTCAGACTATTTTTTCAATTCATATGAGTATTTGATAGTCGATGTATTAACTGCAACTATGTAATTCCGAACCAAACATTACATATGACGTAGGCAGCTACTGCTCTTGCCTCTTGGATCTTGCCTTTTCGATTGGAAACGACCCAAGTAGCATCAGCATACACTGCACAAACTCATCTGTCGCCCATGTGTAGCTGTTGTGGAGTCTGGACTTGGGTCGCTCGCTTGGAGAATATACTGAATGCATGTATAAATAATGCAGACTGTTTTTTAATCCTTTGATTGTCCTTGTTTTTTATTTTATTATAAACACCAAATACTATCTCACTTTTTAGGAAACTTAATTTTTGTGTGTTACACTGTTACTGACATTTTAGGTGGGCAAATTGCTTTCTCTTAAAATATTGTGCAAACTATATTTATTATTCTATTGAGATAAGGATTAGTAGAGATGCAAGTAGACATGGGCCTTCCTTCTACCTTCTAGGCTTGACTTCGACAATATTATCTACCACTCAATGCAAATTCTACCGGGACGTAATGGACTCAACCAACAATTCCTGCATAGCCTTCATCTTCTACATCTAGTTTAATAGCACAAAAGTATGTATGTTTCGTTTGGCATGATATTTCTTCAATTCTAATGAAATCAGTCGTCATCTTCACCCAATGGATGCCAAATATGAGAGAATATGTTTCATTTCAAATTTAGTCGCTCTCCAATCATCCATTTAATAGCAGCCACGCTACATTAGTTAAAGGATAAAAGTATTGAATCTAGTAGCACAATGTTTGTAATTTTGATTATTCCACTCAAAACGGGAATGTGGTTTTATCCTTCCTTTCCTTGATAGCTGTTCTTTGCAACAGAACAAGACCAAGCAGCAGGTCCAGTCTTCTCCTTGTCACACAAAACAAAGAGGAAGACAGATGCATCTGCATCAGCTCTCCCATCTTACCCTATGATTGTGTCGTGTCTGCACTCTCGGAGGGAAGACAGACTGAGGCTGGCCCTGGCTGTAAGTTGTGCACATGTTTGTTCCTCCTCTCTCCTTTGCTCTGTTCTGCTACGTCTGCTTGCTGTCATTTTACTTAGCAGTTAAGTTGGTTTGTTTTTTTAGCTCTTATCTGGATTGGATTAGTGCTTGAGAATAATATATAAGTACCACTGGTAGCTAGTCTAAGTACTTATTTATTAGTTATGAGTTGTTGGCAGTAGCTCGGTTCAGGCCATGTCCTGTATGTATGTGTGTGTACGCCATGTATGTATCCACGTCATACGGATTGTTTGATGATGTGTTTGTTGATCAATTAATGAACAAAAAATAAGAATGGAAAAAATAAGGTTTGTTCCATTCTATTCATCATCCAATTTCTTGCCATGGCATATTATGTGCCTTCTGTTGGTTGTTGCATCTCTGTCTTGTGACTAGGTAGCACCAGTATCGTATACGTACTCGTAGACAGATTTTCCCTTTTGTATGCAGTGCCAATCGTATAATTAGTGTTGCAAAATTAGAGCACGGAGTAGCCTGCCCTTGTCTTTTTTTAAGCAAGGGCCCTCACGCGCTGCGCTGGGCATTGCAACAGCAAATCCTGATGTGTCTATCTTTCTGTATACTAGGATATTCCTATAGTAATCATGCATCGTTCACGTCTCCTCTGTGGCCTCTGGGTGTGCCCACGCGCTATTCGGCGCGCGCGCTTCCATCTGCTGGCGCGCACACTCCCTTAAGAGTAAAGTATCTCTAAGGCCGTCCTCGTCCTTTCCCTTTTCCGCTTTTTCGTCGTTTTCTGTCCGTACCGTCCCCCCACGGGATTTTAAAATATTTTGAAACAAAAAGATTCATTTCCCCCTTCCCCCTCCCCGACCGTTCTCGTTCCTTTTTTTCCCCAAATCAACGCGCCCGGTGAGATAGGGCTGCTCGTCGTCGCCGGAATCCGAGAAGCGGAGAGCAACGGCGCGGAGAGCCTACGTCGGTCCCTCACCGACGCCGGCCGCCACGCATCTCGTTCGCGGCGGAGCAAAGCGTCGCGCGGGGAGTTTCGAATCGGCGGTACCCATCGTTTGTGCCGTCGGCCTCGCCTCCATCGCCCTGGCCTCGTCGGCCGGAAGGGCCCCATCGAGCGTGGAGGCGAAGGCGCGACGAACCGGATCTCGGCTTCGATTTGAGGGGGGGACCCCCATCGCTGGTGCGTCGGTCTCATCGCTCTCGTCGGCGCCGGGAGCGGGGGCTCTACCGACGTGAAGGTGAAGGAGCCGCGCCACGTGTCTCGGCTTCGATTTCGAGCGTGCGTCCTCGTTGGCGTGCGCGGCGGCCTCGTCGGCGCCGGAGCGACCCCATCGACGTGGAGGCCAAGGTACGTCAGTTTGATTTGCGGCTTCGATTTTGGGGACGAATCGTCCTCGCGGCCCTGATTCGAGGTGGAGGTGGATTTTGATTTGAGGCGGATTCGATTTCAGGTGGACGAATTCGAGAGGCTGCGGGAGGAGGGAAGGGCTTCAGTGAATCCACGATCGTTCGTCGAGATCTGGCTTGTTTGTCCGCGACATCGGGGCTTCGTCGCTGCGAGGACGTGGGCGTCGTGCCGACGGCAGCCTCCAATGATTCCAGGTTCTACAGGTACGCGCCCCTCGCCGTGTGTCCACCCGGTGTTCTCTATAAACAATGGTCCAAGCTCCTGACCATGGTGAGGTGCTTCCTATCAAAATGCCCTAGGGCGGGGCTCCAACTCACAAAACAAAACGGCTTGGTTCTTCCCGAGGGAGTTTTCGCAAGCGGGACGGCAGGATAGCTGGATGTCGCTGATTTGTTTCCAGGCCCCAATTAGGAAACTAGACTACATGTTGAGCTAATTTTTGCGAGATGCTATCTCAGTCAAGGGCTGATTGCTTTTTGAAAGAAAAAAAACGATACCATACAACACTCTAGAATTTGATAGTGCACAAATTGATAGAATGGCACCCTGCGATTGATTGCAAGTTTGATCTGTCATGGTGCCTTGGAGCATGTACCGTCAGGTTCTAGATTTCTATCTGTTAAAAAAGGGGAGCCAAAAATGTGTGTGTGTTTTGGGAATGGTGGGGGAGGTATCAGTACTATTTTCTTTCAAAATTTAGTCAATGCCCATATTTTTCGCGTGTGAGTCAATATATTGCAAAGTTGTCTGCTAATTAGGATGTTTATCCCTTGGCTAGCTATTCAAAATGCTTTTCGTTGGCTATACATACTAGATAGGGAGTTCCGTGTGTTTTCGTAGTACGTAGCTGTTGATTAGACGATTAACTGAATTTTGCATGTAGGGAGTAAGCCATATATATTCCTTATTCCCAGCAATTCAAGATCAGGATATGCTCTATAGAGAAAAGGAAAACGCATGCAGTCGTGGATATGTTCGCTTGGTACTACTGGCCAAAATTATGACATGGCCCCTTACCCCTGTTCTACGCTCAGTGTTTGTCATACAACAACTGATAATCATAGGCTAAAAAAAAACAAAAGAAATGCATAAGATGCTTCTGCATCCACAAGAGGTCTGCTAGTTTTGGCTTTGCGATCTTGTATCCGCTCCGTCGAATGTTTTTCTGGTGGGTGTGGGGTATGACAAAAACCTGAGAAATAGAATTAGGGGTGGAGGTCCTCAGTTTGTGTTTGCCCCCTGAATCTGAACTGGATGGACATCTTTTTCGGGCATTTGCTTTTTCCTGAATGACAAACTGAGAATGTTTAACACTAACACCACATGCACGTACACACTCTAGGTATGGGGGATTCTCTGTAAAACGCCTCATTTGCTCACTCTCTATTCAGCACGGGCGGTGGCGCCCCACCAAATCCCCTATTTGTCTGAACGTATCAATATAAAGGTTGTATGATAGTTCAAAGTTTATAAAGTCTGAGTATAAAGTTTTGAACCTAGCGGAACAAAGTTTTATAATCTGATAGTTCAAAGTTTAGAAATTCTTACTATTAAGTGTTGAACCCACCAATATAAAGTTTATAATATGTTAATTCAAAGTATTAAACCTAGACGTATAAAGTTTCTAATGTGGTTGTCCAAAGTTCATAAATTGTAATTCTTTGAACCTACTAGTACAAAGTTTGTAATTCTTTTGAACCTACTAGTAAAACTGGATTCTACAGTGGGGAAAAATTCAGGTGACGTGGTGTACCTCCCTTCTTATAGGAGCTGTCCGTAGGTTTATTGTCTTAATTATACTTAAAGCTTGAATAGGTTAGATCAAATTAGAGTACCCATAACTGCCTTGATTGCTTTTTCCAATTATTTTATCCGGGTAGCAAAAGGCCCTAGAGCAACTTTGATGTCAGCTTCTCTTAAAAAAAAACACTTTGATGTCGGCTTGCAAGTTAGTGGACATGTAATATTAAAGCTCACTGATTTTTCCTAACTGTAGTATCATGATTTTTGAGAGAGAATTGTCGGCTTGCAAGTTAGTTTTGCAATGACAACTATCTAAAGATCATTCCAGAATTGTTCTCATGCCTTCACTATCTGTACTTTTGATGCAGCACAATAGAAAATAAATTAGTGCAACACAATACTTACGCCAGTCGGGGCATATTGGCATAATTTTCTTAAAAAATGGCTCAGTTTTTTTTTTGGTTTTTGTGAATGTAAATTAATATTAGTAA
The DNA here is from genome assembly GCA_018135685.1 of Themeda triandra. NCBI lineage: Eukaryota > Viridiplantae > Streptophyta > Magnoliopsida > Poales > Poaceae > Themeda > Themeda triandra. The sequence continues at coordinate 69,086 of JAENPR010002166.1, read as the reverse complement.
GCCATTAGATTATAACTCCCTTTTTTTTCTCTATGCTGCAAACTTCTAGACTTTCTCGTCGTTATGTGTTTATCTACGTATGCTGATCGCAACTATACCTTTTCCACTTTCAGGACTTTTTCAAAATCAAAAGAGGATTTCACTGTCAGACACCATCTTTATCAGTCCACGAATCTGCAAACTCATTTTTATTGGATTCTCAAGTGCCCAGCCTTTTTGCATTAGTCCATTGACTCGTCAGGTTAGTGATTATTTGAATATACTCATTTTTTATAGCTTATGTTGGGATTTTCAGTCCTTTTTGTCTCCAGCTTTTATTTACTGGATTTCATGATTTATCCAGGTGCAGGACCACGGAAAACCTCTTCAAGCTCTATAGAGGCTATTATCCTTTTTCGGGGGGGTCTATCTCTTGTGACCACCATCAAAAGGTACTCCATATTTTCCCAAGATTCAACCCCCCCTGCACATCCATCTTGTTCTTAAAAGACTGGGCGATCCTGTGGCTTCTATGCACTGTCCAAATGCATCAATAGTATAACTATATGTGGGGGATTGGCTATTTATCCTTAAATAATGTTGAGATTTTATGACTTGTATTTTGTCTTTTTTTGTGTTTCAGAACTGAATGGTAGCAATTTCTAACTTATTGGCAAATCAGGGTCACCTAAGCATTTTAAGTTTTTAGTTTTAGTCCCTTTGTATTTGCCCATTCCTCAAGTCACTAAAATACTAATGGTGAACTGAATTTCTGACCACAGAGATTGAGCTACACCGTAGGATAAAAATAAGCTTAAACCCCATGAAAAATGCTTAGGTGACATATGCATTTGAACATAAGCGCGCATAAGTTTTTCAATGTGTTAGCCGAAAGTTTATATATTTCAAGTTTGAAGTTTTCAACTTACTAGTACATAGTTTCTTATATAATAGTTCAAATCTTTTTATTAACCTATTGGCAATTTATATGGTTCAAAGCATTTTAAACTAATGCTGCAATTCTTTGTTCTTTTTGTACAAAAGACCAGCTGCCAACTGGTGATCTTTTTTATATTTCAGTGACTCATGCCATGACTTCTTTTGACACTTGCAGGTTCTTCGTCCATCGATTACAGTTTCTCAAGCTTCTATATCAGAACTCCCAAGTTTTTCGGTTCAATCTGGTTGACTTTCACTCCTTGCTTTTTTTGACTCTAGCGTGTCAGGCAACTGCAGAATTTTGTCTCACCATCCGAACAGGTAAAAGGGTATTTTTTTTCAGAAATAATTTTCTAGTGCTGTGCAAGTGGGACTAATGGCATACATTGCAGCTATCCTTATCATTTTCTAGTACTGTTGATTTTTTAAACTCAATCTATCCATATGCAGCTATCCATATTTAACTTTAGCAAAAACATGTTCAGAAGTCTGGTGCTGTGTAGCAACAGATAGCAGTAGCATACATGGTACCGAAAGAGTTTATTTGCAGTGGGGGGTGCATCACTCTGATGTCTATTGTAGAGAAACAGAACATGTGCAAATTCAGAGTACTAGTTTTTGTCAGTAAATTAGAATTTGTTTTTTTTTTGATGCAATGCAAACCAATGGCCCATGTAAAGAGAGTCCTCTGTAACAATCTCAGTCCCTGCCTATGTTACGTCAAAGCGTCAACAACGGTCTGTCCTTGCATGTAACAAACTAAATTCAATAATCTTTAATATAAATTCAGTATTACTAAGTTATCAGAGTATATCTTATTTTCAGTCTCTAATGATGACAAAACCTTGAATTTTAAGCATGTTGACCCCATCTCTATTTTTTTCACTACAGGACTTTTCTTTTGTTAAAGTGGACTTCACTGTCTTCATCAATCCAAATTTTCCAAACTCAGTTTTCTTGGATTCACAAGTGGGCAACAATCCATTAGTCCATTGACTTGTCAGGTAAGTCCATTAGTTCATTTTTGCCTTGTTCTCTCCTTAGAGTTACATGTTTTTCCACCCCACTTTCCTGCCATCATTAACCTTCCCAATTTTTTTTTCATTGCTGTCCACGTCAGAGTATGCTCCATTTGAATTCAGTTTTTCCTGTGATCAATTCATGACACTAGTAATGGATCTGTTTGCTCACATTTTTATCATCCCCCCTCCGTGTCTACATCAATTTTGCATTTTTTATCATCTCTGATTATCTAAAAAAAAGTCATTACCCGACTTCCAGTTGTCTAGTTTCTCTAGTTTACTGGAAGATTGGAAGATTTTTGACAGGACAGTGCAGTGTTTTTTTTCACACATGTGCTGAGGCTTCTCCAATGGAAGTACTTTCTGTCTCTAGTGTCATCGAAAACAATATAATCTGAGTGTACCTAACTTTTTAATGCTTGCATACCTATACTCTTCACACATAGACTTTTTGGTTTTTGGGGGGGGTAACTCTTTTTCTCTTCTCTGTTGGAAACATCCCCAAGATGTCTGAGAAGCAGTGTTATCATTTTTTGTTTAGCCTAGATGTTTATAGTTTTGAAATATCGACTTGGTTAATTTTTTTGGAGGCTCCTGCACCTTTTTTATACATGTTATAATAACACACAGAGCTCCATTCTATCTCCCCCTCTGATCATATTTGCATATATAATAACTTTTTTCTTTTTATATACGTAATATAATCTGTCAAAACACATGAGATTTACTAATCAGTTCTATTTATTTTTTAGGTTTTACCAGTAAATATTGCCTTTTTTCAAGGAACAGACAAGCTATCTCTGTATTGGGAATTTGTGTTTCAGTCATTTTTTCCACTGAACCAATCTTTTCTACTGAAACAATGAAGAAGGTATGTCATACCCACTACACCTCAGATTATTAGTGAACTCCATGCAGTTTTTTATATGTTTATTTGTGTGTAGTTATTTTTAGTGTGTGTATATATCAACCATTTGTGTCTATATATTTTTAGTAACTAAACGGTATGATTACATTTCTAAAAATAAAGAACTCAACTATAACTTTTTTCAAAAATTATATACTACTAGGTTAATAACTTTATATCATTATCTAACAAACTTATCACTGCTAGGCTCAAAACTTTGGACTATAACACTATAAACTTTTTTAGAATGATATGTTCAAAACTTTACACTTCAATTTATGAAACTTTGAACTTTTTTTTACATAGCAAAACTTTTTTGTAATGCTGTTAAAAACTTTGAATTACCACTGCTAATATGAAGACTTTACACTCGAATTTTAAAAAACTTTCGAACTATGATACCATCGACTTGGTGTTTTTAAAATTTGATAGTTCAAAGTTTTATAAATTCTTAGTCTAAAGTATTAAACCTATCAATATAAAGTTTATAATATAATAATCAAAAGTATAGAACCCAATCGTACAAAGTTTTTCAATGTGTTAGTCCACAGTTTATAAATTCTGAGTTAGAAGTTTTCAAATTACTAGTCCAAAGTTTATAATACAATAGGCCAAATTTTTTTCGAACCTAATTTTTGTATTTTGTTAGTTTCACATGCACTATGAATAGTTTATCACCTATCTAAGTGAATATGTTTTCTACATAAGTACTGTTTTTATGTTTTTTCAACATATCGTGTATAAAAAAACACAAGCTCACATTGCTGCTTTTTTTTTAACAGAATTTCAGCACAAGCATAAAGTGTGAGAAGTATTCAGAATTTGTAAAGAAGTTGACTGAAGCACAAAGAGCTGCTGTTAGGTCTTGTGGTTTCGGCAGCCTACTGCACTTTGATTGCACGGAAGCGCCCAGATCAGTTGCTTATATGCTGGCACAAAGATTTGATGTACCCACAAGAACTGTGAGGATGGATAATGGGTCAACTTTTGAAGTCAATGCATTTGTTACACATCAGATCCTGGGAGTACCTCTTGGTGGTTGGAAAGTCGAGATCGTGCTTCAACATCGAGAGAAAGAAATCATTGCGCTTGACACCGGAACTACCACAATCGCGCCAACCATCCAACACCTGTTCAACTTGGTGACTCCTGGCCTAACTGGAGATAGGTTTACCCGTCTTTTCATGCTCATATCTCTTGCAACCCTTCTCGCCCTACGAGCTACCCTAGAGCCAGCAAGAAATATTACTCCGCAGCTGTTTCTCTGTTGTTGATATACACAAGTATGACTTGGAGCTCCTATATTGCTGATTGGTTAGTGGAAGGTATTGATGATTTCCAGAAATCAGTTGCTGCAAACCATCATGTTTCTACACTATGCGGTTGCATCATTGTGCTAGTGGTGAGTTATATTTTCTGTCTTGGTAATTCAATATCTTTTTTTTTTAGTTTTTTGGTTAGTGGATGGTATACATGATTCTTCAATGTCTGAAACTCACAAAACAATTTGTTTTCATACACAGTTTGCATTCTTTGAACACATAAAGGCACCGGGTATCATATTGCGTGACGATTGGCCTCGTATCAAAATTTGGGATGATCGGATGGTCCATGAATACTTAGATTTGGAAGGGATTAGAGAAGATGATAGTATTGGGCACTTTGAGGTATATACTTGCATAATTTTTGTATATACCTTTTTGCTTGATTACATTGTGGTGTATATATATATATATATATATATATATATATATATATATATATATATATATATATATATTTGGAAGGGATTAGTGAAGATGATAGTATTGGGCACTTTGAGGTATATACTTGCATAATTTTTGTATATACCTTTTTGCTTGATTACATTGTGGTATATATATATATATATTATATATATATATATATATATATATATATATATATATATATATATATATATATATATATATATATATATATATATATATATATATATATATATATATATATATATATATATATATATATATATATACATATATATATATATATATATATATATATATATATATATATATTATATATATATATATATATATATATATATATATAATATATATATATATATACAAGAACATATGATAAAGTTTTGTATGCCAGTATAAAGCTTCAAATCTTCCACTATAAAGTTCTATAAATTGGAGTGTGAAGTTTTTTTTGAATATGAAATGATGCAGTTTTTTTAGGTGCATAAAGTTTTGTGCGACATTTAGATTCACGAAGTTCATAATGTGATAGTTCATAATTTTTATCCGAGCATTTTTTTTTACAAAGTCTCTCGATGTGTGTGTGTTTTTTTTTTGTTGTACCGGCTTAAGGACCCGAGTGAGACCCCATTTGTATCTACTTCACTATCTTCTACTATCTTTGCTAGACTTTTCCGCACAAGTTGAGGGTTTCATAGAGAATTTGGCCCCACACATCGATCGAACTTGGCGGGACACAATGATCATCCAATGTAATTACTCAGTTTTTTTGTTCTTTAAAAAAACTCATGTGTCCTTCATTCAAGTAATTTCTGCACTCTAACTCTTCTCTAATATATTTTTTGGTGTCTCCACTTTTTGAACAGGCAAAGAGGCAAATTAGAGACATGTGCAGCAAATTTCATAGAGATATCATGGCAGCATCTATCTCTGCTACCCAAGCTGCTATTTCCAGGCAAATGTGCGTCATGGCTGAATATTTGTGGAATAATCATAGTCTTGCTGGCACTCGAGCACCAGGAGCTTCTGATGCGGCAGGTACATCTGTGCCTACGTCGAATCATGGTGGTGCCACAGCTTCTGTTCATGTGGTTAGAGAAGTTCCTGAAGGGGTGAGTACACGTAGTAGAAGCAGGCAAAGGGATACAACAACCGGTCGACGATATGGAATCTCCTCAAGGGGTGACTACCCATACCAGAAGCAAAGCAATGAACATAGAAACAGATGCTTTCATGTGTAGTGCAACCACAAAGGGGAGGGGACAACTCCATGACAGCATCCCTAGTGGAACCAGAGAGAGTATAATTAGAGAAATTAGCACTAGTGAGGGCAAAAAGAGCCATGGTGCGATAGGGAAGCTTGTGAAGGGGGGAGTACCCATAGCAGAAGCAGGCAAAAGAATACAACAGCTGTTCTGATAGACATGGAATCACCTGAAGGGGCGACTACCCGTAGCAGAAGCAGGGCAATGAACTCAGCAAAAGATGCAGCTGTTGCTCAGCCTTCTGTGTGCATACAAAAGAATGCCAATGATGATATGGACACTGATCAGGATAGAATCGCTGGCGGAGGACATATTCTTGAGGGTCAGCCTTCTCTGAGCACACCAAAGGACGCCAATGATGACGTCAAAGCAGGTGTTGACAATATCAAAGCAGATGAAGGAGGGGGGCAGGATGGTATAAACAAAGTGGAAGCGGGACAAGTTTTAGTCATTCTACATCACTCGAACAATTCATTGTGCTCAACCTTTTTCTTACACAACTCCAAATCCCGTAAGTGCTGCTAACAATGATAGGACATTGAGCTTGTATGTGTACAGCAGCCACATAAAGTCTTCTGTGGGGGGACAACCAATTTGGTTCTTGTTATCATGGTATGGACAATATTTTTTTCTTACCATTTCATTTGTTCCATTCTTTTTTGAGTTAAGCACTCATTCTAATCTTTTTTCTCTTATTTAACCTTTTTAAAACTCTTTTTTTCAGCACCAGGTAATACAGCAAGTTACCCTCTAGAAGTTGTACCGATTCTCTTGAAGTCGAAGAACCTCCCTGAAAGCGTCGGAAAAGAAATTTTGGTTCAATGAGTAAGACAAGCAAAAGAATTCGATATTGGGTCTGCATTTATACCAATAAGGCTGATAAGAAGCAAAGAATAAGTGCAGGAGGTCAGAGCTCTCCAATGAAGGAGCCAACAAATGATGTCACTCCGGAGATAGGACCAAAACATGGAATCCACTCCTGCTCGTGTTGGTAAGCAACCCTACCTTTTTTCCTACAGTTCTTCACTTTTCTTTTTTCTAAACACATTTCAAAATGCAATGATGATAACCTTTGTTTATATTTTTTTCCTTTTTTTCTGCTGCTGATGAAGCGAGGAAGTCATCGGAACAATTCGCAAGGAAACGCGCTCGTAAGCCATCGGTTCATTTGGGTACACAAGATTTCTTCGACAATCCGAGAGAAGAATGTTGTTCTATCCAAATCCGAGGTTAAATTATATGAATTGGCCACCAGACGTCTGTCTAAACGAGATAAAGGGCGGAGGTATCTATCTAAATATGCTCCATTTATTTCTCTGTTAAAGGACTTTCACTAATCAGGCCTCTATAGCCATGTGACCCCTCTGCTGCAAAAAATATGTTGTTCTATCTAATCTGACAATGAAAAAAATGGGCATCACTAATTTGGTTTTCCTATCTTTTTTTATTTGATAATACAGTGACACAGTTGCTGATATCGGTCGGTTCTATGTTGCTCAAGACCAATTTCAAGCTGCTTTCAAACCATTGGGTTGGGTAGGAAATTTCGAGATGGACGTGTTTTCCGAAGCTATGAACGCGGATACATCCCGTTGGAGGCACATAAAGAAACAACCAAGTGCTGCTTGACAACTGAAATTGTGGTAAGATTTTTTATAACTTGTTTTTTGGCTTTATATTTTCCTTTTTCTAAAATCACATATGCTCCTATTTAAACATATTTGAATCATGACCTATCTCTGCGATTCCTTTTTCTCGCCTCACAACTATTTCCTATGTCAACATGACAGGGTAAACTAAGGCAAAACAAGACTTTTAACCTTTCTGAAGTAAAGAAGTATGTGAAAGAAACCTGTGGGTTTTCCATGGCTGATTTTGACATGGTTAGTGCAGTTTTTTCTGGGTTTTTTCAGTATTTTCCCAATGTTTTTTACAACTTGACTCCATTATATTTTTTTCCCCAACAACAAACACATAGGTCATGATGCCGTCCTCGACAAACAACATTGGTGGCTGATTGTTGCTAACCTGAGAGACCATCGTTTTGATGTTCTGAACTCTTCCAAGATGAGGATTGGGGATACAAAGACCTCAAAGCCGATAGTGAGATAAACTTCTCCATCTCTCTTCTTCATTTTTTGCTATTCAATCTTTTCGATTACTTTTTGATAGCATTATTTTTTTTTTCTCGGTGTCACAATTTCAGGCAGCTCTAAGAGTCCATGTTTGACAACCCCAAACTACATGATTTTGAACCTTCTCCACAACCAACACCTCAGCAGCAAAACAAGTATGTAGTCCTTCATTCCTACTTAGAAAATAACAAAACCTAAGTTTTTTTGTGTGTAGAAAATGCATGTACATTATATATTTCTAGGGTGATAGTTAAAATTAAGCATGACATGCATGTTACTGGGGTATGGTAGATCTTTTGAAAACTGGACCCTTATTTTGTTGATATTCTGCCTATCACTTTTTAATGTGTACGAGATGTCTCTTTTTATTAGTTGGATTTTTCCTTTTTACAGCATGTGGCTGCTCATAGCATAGTTTAGTTTTCAATCTTTTTCTTTAGAGCCTATGAATCCTCCTGTACTTATTTTTAGAGCCTAATTTCCTAGTTTACAATGTACCATGCATGGGACAACGACAATGTGGTCTTGCATGTTCACAAGTTGTTTATTGTCAGGGAATAGAGCACTGCAGTGCCCTCACATTGTTCCCTGAACTTTTTTCTGTTACCTAGCCTATATTTTTTGAGAGACTCATAGCATTCATGTGTAAGAAATATTTTTGAACCATGTGTAGCTTATCAGCCTTTTTCCTTTTCCTTTTTTTTTTTATCCACAAAAGAACGATGCGGCATCTTTGTCATGAAGTACATGTGGGTGTGGGATGGCGGGAAAGCATCTCGAATGAATTCCAAGGTATATAAAGTTTTTTAAGTGTTCGGTTTAATGTTTTTAATGTGCTGGTACGAAGTTTAAGAGGTTCTAGCATAAAGTTTTTTAGTGTTCGGTATAATGTGTTTCAATGTTCGATACAAAGTTTCTGAATTTTGAAAATAAAGTTTGAAAACAAAAGTTTAAGTGTTCTGGTTTAAAGTTTAAAATGGTTTGTTATATAGTTTTAAATGTTCTCATATAGAGTTTTAAGAGCTTCTAGTATAAAGTTTAAGTGTTTACGGTATAATGTTTTCAATGTTCTTTACAAAGTTTCTAAATTTTTAAAATAAAGTTTTTTTTTCGAAAACAAAAGTTTTTTTAAGTGTTCTTGTTCAAAGTTTTAAATGTTTTGGTACATAGTTTTAAATGTTCTGGTATAAAGTTTAAGAAGTTTCTGAATTTTTTAAATAAAGTTTGAAAATAAAAGTTTAAGTGTTCGTTAAAAGTTTTAAATGTTTTGGTATATAGTTTTAAATGGTCTCGGTATAAAGTTTAAGAGCTTCTAGCACAAAGTTTTAAGTGTTCGGCATAATGTTTTCAATGTTCGGTACAAAGTTTCTGAATTTTGAAAATAAAGTTTGAAACAAATAACTGTGGTTCCGTAATGGATATAGCAAAACAGAGCTAAGGAGGTTAATGTTTTCAGTTTTAGTTTAACTTTTATTATACAAGTACACTCGAAAATCGTGCTCTGTTAACATGCTCCAATTAATTTTTTTTTAAAAAACAAATATATGCCGATAATATCACTTTATTTCTGCAGCATATAGATAAGTACCGTCAACAGATTGTTAACTACATTTTGAGGCACCTAGCAAACAAAAGAACAAGTATAGCCATCAAGGAGGCTATAGATCGTCACGATAAATATCATTAGGTACATATATCCATCTCTTTTCCACTATCCGTCCTTTTTTTGTTTTCCCTACTATGGCATCATATAGTTTAGGAGGCTATAAATAATACAAATCAAAAAAAAATAAGCATGGCTTTTCCTGCTGTCCTCTTTTTTCTGGGCATTCATTTTTTCCAGATCCCCTTTTTTTTCTGGGTCCTCAATCATGTTGTCTTGTTCCTATCTGGACATTTGTCTCTAAAATGTGTCTCTGACCTGCACACAGTGCACTTCCGAACCTGTGACCTCTTCTTTTGCTGCATTGCTATGATCTCATGAGTTGGTTTCAGCCTTTTGCCTTGAGCCACACTTTTGTTTGCTTGAGGGGGGTCGTTGTAGACAAGCTGTGGCGACGGTGGGCTGTCATCCATTGCGCCATTAGCTGACGTAGCACCATCAGCAGCAGCAGCAGCATCCTCATTTCTAGACATAGTAGCCTTTCTTTTCTTTATGCTCTTGACCAACTTGTCAACCCCCTCATCGAACCATTGCCTTGACTGCTCGTCCTTGCACATTTCCGTACAATGCTTGGCCATTTTTCTCATCATTACTATGTAGCTTACTGAAGTGTCATCGTCTGTTTGCTGCACCACTCCTCGAATTTCTGTCATCTCATCCAGCTTTCTGTCCATGTCAATCGTCCACCTTGTATGGATGAAAGATTCTGGGAGTTTGGTTAGGCCTTTCCTTATTGCTACATTGAAGACATGGCAGCAGTGCAGCCCGTCTCTCTCAAACTTTGCACATGAGCACTTATAATGCTGGCCATCATCGGAGATACTCACCTCATACTCTTTCTTTTCATACTCAGCCTTCTCGTAGTTGCAAACTCTCTTGAGACGGAAATAGGTGCCACCACTCTCTTCTTCAACAACGTACGCCGTGTTGTTCCTCATCTCTTTCGCAATTTGGAGACAATTGGTCTTGTGAAGATAGTCATTGCCTCTTTCTCAATGAGGCGGTTGACCAAGTTGACCCTATGGTGCCTTCGAGATGTATCTCTTTCATCCAATTTGTTCGGCTCTTCTCTTGAATAACTGGGTATTGCTCAAAGAACTTTGTTATTGTGTCCTTCCGCAAAACATAACCTTTGAACAATGAATTTGTACTCTCACTTCTTCCGGTCGTCGAGGAGAAGGGGTACAACTTGGTCTTGTAGTATGCCGGGGCCCAAAGTTGCCTCATACCATAGAGCTCCTTAAGATAGGTGTTCCCCTCAGCTCTATGGTCTGGGTGCGATATGATCTCCTGCCACCCCTGCTCAAACTCATCCGGAGTAAATGCATTCTTTATGTGCCAGAGCATAGCACCCATCTTTCCTCGAGTTGCAAGGTAGGTCTTTAGGTTCTTTTTTATGTTTTCAAGTATGTGCCAGAAGCAATATCTATGCGTCGCATCAGGGAACACAGTCAGAATAGCCTTTCTGATCGCCCTATCCTGATCTGTGATAATATTGATGGGTCTCTTCCCACTCATGGCATCCAGGAAGGCATTAAAGGCCCAATTAAATGTCTCAGCCTTCTGGTTCTGCAGCAGAGCACAAGCAAAGATCACCGTGTTCCCGTGATTGTTCACACCAATGAAGGGAGCGAAAGGCATGTCGTATCTATTTGTGCTAAAAGTGGTGTCAAATGACAAGTAATCTCCATATAACTCGTAGTTCTTCCTGCCCATCAGATCGGTCCAGAACACACTCCTCACCGTGGTCCCATCACCCTCATCAAGCTGTAACGTGTAGTAAAACCCTAGAATCTTTTTTTGCTCTCTCCTGAATAGCTCAAGAAGGTCCTGTATATCCCCGTTCACATGTCTTTTTTCTCGCGGCCGCTATATTTTTGATGTGCACTTCATCAAAATCAATGCCTCCGAAGCTTCCTCTCGAGAGATCTCAGATCATCATCACCTTCCCGGGAGGCACCCGTCGCCGCTGCCGTAGGATTGAGATGAATTTCTTGTCTCGTGCTCGATATGTGCTCGTGGCACCTCATGAACCTTGTTAGCCATTCTGATGGCAGCAGGTTGTGGTTATGGTCCAGGTTCACTGTCTCAGCAAGCCATCCTTCAGGTCTCAGCTTTAATTGCACCCTAGATTGGCACTCTGTCTTGTCAATATAATTGGACCTCCTCGGTTTCATAGGATTGTCATCAACGACATTCTTCCTATGCTTGTTACAGACTAGGAGCAGCTTTGTCATCTCTCCCATTTTGTCCCCATAGCTTGTGTTTCTTTTGATTGCAAAGCCAACACGCCTAGCGTACACAGCAAAGAAGCGATATGCATGATTTTGAGACTCAAACACCATCCCTTCTGTTGGTGCAGGGGCGTTCATGATTTCACTCATTGATGGATATTCGCCTTTGGCAAACATACCATCCATCTCTTTCTCTTCTTTCGTTGGTGCATACTTCTTTCCCAACTCTTCAAGCAACTTCTCAATCTCGTCGGTGTCTTCAACGTTGCCTCCTACATCAACACTTGGTTCATTTTGTTCTCTGTCATCACTGCCTTCCAGGCCAATATTAGCTTCTGGTACTTCATATGTGTCTCTCTCAAGAGTTTCTTGATCTGCTTCAACTGCTTCATCTTCATATTGGCCCCTGTCTTCTTCAAATGTTGGTATCTCATATAGGTCTGCATCATCATTAACCTCCTCCAGTGGCTGCACGAAAACAGAAATTTCTGTTATTTTACATGCAAACAATACTAACCATTTCTTTTTGCCTCCAATGAGAAAATATGTTGCTATACTTTTAATCTCTATTAAGAATCATTTGATTTATTTTTTCTTTTGGAAAATGAAATCAGCCATTCACATATATGGTACCTCATATCTGCCCAAAGTCAAAGATGCTTAATCAAAGATATAACTATGATAATTTCCTTTATACTTGAACATGTAATCAGCCTATATATGCTAAGAGACATCTGTTATATATCTAGCTAGGATTGATCATGATTATACCTGGTTCAAATCAAAACTCATTGTGTGAGTATCTTCAATTCTGCTGGTTGTAATATGCGATCTGTCAACTTGTTGTTCGTCTAAAGCATCCCTGCTCTCTCTTACTTGGAACCTTTCTCTGGACAGACTCTGTCACAAGATTTAGATTTTAGAACTCAAGTCAAGTTCTGCAAAGCTTTTTATTCTGCCAAGTTTCCAACATAATGTAATATGGTTGTAATATGTATTCTGAAAAACCAGTGACTCTCTGCCTTTTTTTTGTAACCTGTGATCTGCCCACTTGATGTTTTTATATTTCTTTATATAAAGAACATTTACTGCCACAAAATGTTCTGCCAACATTTTTAGTTTACTGTTACAAGCATTTGGAGGGAAATATAAAGTCAAGTCTTACAAGCATTTTAGTTTACTGTTACAAGCATTTTACTGCATTCTTCATACATGATTCAAGTCAAGCCCATTTTCTCTGCGCACACAACTAGTTCTTGGCTGGCTTTCAGCCATTGAGGCCTCCAATGCTGCCTCCAGTCTAGCCAGCTCTGCTGCAGACTCTCTCTCTCGTCTATCAAGCTGACTATTCATGAAGAAATGTAGGAACCTTGTCTCAACCGTTCGTGGTTGGACAATCTTCATCTGTTGGCATTCTTGAACAAACCTTGCACTTGGTAGCTGTGCCATCTGCAAAAGACAAACATGTGTCAAAGACATTTGTTTTGCATTAGAATGATTTTTTTGTGTGTTTTTATGTTTCCAGGCCTTCTTGATATGAAAAAATATCAAAGTAAAAGATGTTAAAAATCTCATTTGGAGAACAGCCGAGAGGTCATTTCAATTTTATTACTGATACACTTTTTTTCTGTGATTTTGTTGCAGGTCTGTGAAATGCAAAGTTGAAGTTCATTAAACACAGCAAGGACCAAGCGCTAGACTTTTTTTGTGAAGTTTCTTTTTCTATTTTTTGTACTATCTGATGTAAACAATCGCAAGTGCTGAACAACTGTGGCTGGGGATTCGTTTCAAAGTAGATCACAAACAAGGGCTAGCGAGATGCACTTTTTACACCAAGTGATAGTTACATGTGCCTGTGTGTTCCCCCCATATTTTTTTTCTTGTTTCAGTCATTAACACAGATTCTTATGTACTACTTTGATATGTCTTACATTTTTGTAATGCTGGATCATTGTAAAACACAACCATATATCTGTGTCTGTGGTAGCATTTTTTATTCTTTGATCTATGCCAGAACAAAATCAGAAAGGGGGGACACAAGCGCATGCTCTTTTTTCTCTTTGGATGCTAGCGAGATGCAAAAACTAAAGAAACAGGTGTCAAACATGCAGATTTTTCATACCTTCTTCATTTTGTTGTTATGTGATTTTTGCAAAATGGTCTATGGCTAAAACGATGGATCTGTGTCTTCTTGTTTTGTTTACCTTTTCTTTTCTGGCACAACACCCTCCCCGGCGTCGGCGGCGGCGCCTGGAGATCGGCGGCGCAGAGGGCGCTTGCAGATGCGGACAGAAGGGAGGGGGAGGGCCTCGCCCCTCCAACAAGAAAGAAAGGAATGGACGGCTCTGGTTTTAATGCATCTTTTCTTTTTCTTTTAAACGTTTTTTAGTTTTTGGCCCCACAACAAGTGTCTCTCTATTTTTTTTCCTGATTTTTTGTTCCTTTCCCCCCTCTTTTTCAGTGTGAGCTGGACGCCATTTCTGCATCTCTCCTGTTGTTCTGAGGCAAAACCTCAGAACCCCCTCCGGTGGTTAGACCGAATAGACTCACAAAGTAACGCCGAATCTACTTACGAAACAACACACGGAACACGAAATGGAAAGAAGAACATCAGCTCAATGCATTCCATTATGTCTCAATCCCTTGTACACCCCATCGTGGCGATTTATAGGCGCCGTAGGCCTTTACATGACTATAATGCCCTTGGGCCACTTCTCCCGAGCTCTCCCGTCGGTTGGTAGCGAGGCGTAACGCTCTTCTTGGTGCTTTTCCGTGTTGCGGTCCGAATGGCCGACAACACCGAGCCCACCGCGACAGCGAGCAATCCTCTCGGAGCGGCATGATGTCCCTGCACAAGTAAAAATTCCGCCCGCCGCCCAGTGCTGATTCGGTTAGGGCACCGAAGCCCCTAGGTATGGGTGCTTCGGTAACCTTGCCTCTGGGCGAGCTAGACCATTAGTTCACTGTCGGCCGACTTAGATGACCGAATCCGCTTGGTGACGATTCGGTTGCCCGATCGAATTGACCATTCGTCACTTTGGCGGGACGGGGTGCCCAGGTCCCGGTTGTCACCCAACAGTAGCCCCTCAGCGGTGACCGAATTGACTTGTTTTCAATTCGGCTACCGCTGACTCGCTGATGATAACCGAAGTACCAAGCGCCGTCCCGCGGAGAGGACGATTATTATTATTATTTTTTTTTTACCGTTGGTTTGCCTCGGGATACGTGACCGAGGCGGTTGGCTTAACCGCTGAACGGCCGCGGCGGTGCCTATAAAAAGCCCCCCCGCCGCCGTCACTTTCCGCCACGCGCACCGCGAGCCCCTTTGCCAATTCGGTTTTCCAAGTTTCTGCTTCGGTTTGCCGATTCGGTGCCTCAGCGGCTGATTCGGCGTATTGTTTCGGCGTGCTGCAATCGACGTATTCGGTGCATTCGACCGAAACACAATTTCGGCTTCCTAGCCCACCGGTGTGCTTCGTTCTCTCCACCAAGTCTTCCCTTCGGTTTCCTCCAAGGTGATGACCTCTGCGTTTAGCTCTTCATCCGTGAACGCTTTGCCGAAGCGTTCTCAATTTCGAACTCGGTATACTTGACTTTGCTTCATTGTTTTTAATCTCCCGTTTTCTTCCTTTTATAGTCACGGTGGGTTTTTTCATTGTGTATCGCTAACCATGTCGCGGGCCCCGACTAGTGCGATGCCGGCCCGGAGCCGAATCGGGTGATGAATCGGTCTCGGCTTCCGAATCCGCTTCCGGTCGAGTTCTAGTGAAAGTAGTGAGCATAACATTCCACCAGGAAAAGGCCCATGCCTCTCGTGAGCTATTCTCGCCGACCGCGCCCGAATCGATGAAACAAACCGACGAAGAGGATGAGGACCAGGATGAATATGTTGAATGCTTTGATTCATCAGAAGGTGAGAAAGAGGCTCGTGCTGCTCAGGGCCAGGACGAGAGTAGTTCGGCTCCTCGAGCTGAAGAGGTAGCCGAATCTACCCCCGCTCGACCACCGAGGCCATCCCGAGGACCAAGGCACACTGGCTGGTCATGCTGCCTTGATCGGTCCAAATCCACCGTGCGGATGCTGAATCAATATCAACGTGATGGCGTTTTGACCCCCGATGAGATTAGCCGAAGCCGATCTCCCGGGACTGAAGAATACCCGAAGCCCGAACCTTATGAAGCTCTTGTATTCATGGACTATTTCCGGGCCGGCTACACTTCCCGTTGAAGGTTTCGTAGCTGAAGTTTTGGATGCCTTCAACCCGCAGCTTCACCATCTAACACCGAATGCCATAGTGCGTCCGAGTTGCTACGCTATGGCTCGAAAAATGATGGGCAAAGGAGCTAAGTGTTCCGGTGTTTGCTCGGCACTATGAAACTCGTTGTACTCCACCTATGGGACCGATGATGCCGGAACCAAGGACCTTCGGTTAGAAGTGGGGTCGTATAACTTTGTCCCCGCTCGGGTAACACCGCCGCTTGCATAGTGCCAACTTTTAAGCACAAGTGGCAAGATTGGAAAAAACACTTGGTTTTACTACCGCGTCTCAAAGTGATGCCGAAGTAGCACTTGCTAAGGAAGAAGGCCGACCGAAAGCCCATCCTCTAGTTTCGGTCATGACTCGATGGAGGGACTCGTTTCGGCTCCCGAGATGGCTATGGGGCCGCTTGATGATGCTTCTTTGCCGATCCTATCGGCAGACATGCCCGAAAAGCGATCACAGCCGGGATCTAATTGAGGAAATGCTTTCTCATGGTCAGTGGCCACTTTGCACAAGCATGAAGTTTGACGGTTTTTCGTACTATAAAGGGTACCGAGGGCCTTCTGGTCAACTGGCCCAGTGCCGCTCGGCTATGATTCAGATTCTGAATTTGTAAAGGAGATGGAGAAGCGAGCCAATCGACTGTGTGATCCATACAATGATAAAGAGTATGATTTGAGCATGGCCAAGCTTGGGTCCCTTCGGCGCCTCAACCGAATTTGGGAACGCATGAATGTAGAGTATCCTGATCGGCTTCCCCCAATCAAGAGAAGGAGGGTTGATGCCGAAGTTGGTCCGGCTGATTCGGCTCCATTGCCGTCTGCGGCACGCGGTCACGGGGGCGCTCGGGCCCCAGGACGTGGCGCTCAAAACATTCGCGGAACGCGCCAGGCCGAAGCGCAACGGCGCCGGGAAGTTGGACGCCCGAAACGGCATCGAGAAGACGAAGACGTCCGGGTATGTCGCATGCTTGCCAAGCGTGAATGGGTGAAACCCATAAAACAGAGCCGCAATCAAGTTATTGCCGCGCCCGAAGCTGATTCGGTCATGTCGGGTCAAACGGTAGAAAGACTTGGCTTAGACATCTAACTTGCACTTTTCATTGCGCAACCGACTCGTTTTAACCGCCCGACATTTTATTGTGTAATTCGGCTTGTTTTGATTCGGTTTTCTCTGTCTGCGGAGTTTGCGGAATCCAAAGGAAGCTTCATCCATGGTCAGCAAGATGAGGAGTGCCCGAGACCCGCGATTGATGAGCAACCCACTATGAGCAGCTTCAAGGTGCCGTCCAAGAGGAGGAAGGTCCGGGATGGAGCCACTTCGGCTCCCGCACTCGCTTGGGCCGGTAGTGGCAACCGGCCTAAGTCTCGGTGCTCCGGCCCGACTCCGCTACCCGGCCACCGAAACGCCGCTCAAGCTACTTCGGGCAATGTCTTGAGGTCCGGTGGGCTTCGCAACATTACCCCAGCTGCTCGTCAACATGGTAAGTCTCGGTTTCATGCCGAATCAACGCGCATGACGCCTGAGATGTCCACAAATGTCCTATTCGGCAAGGGTTTTGTTTCCCTTGAACCGTCTAGCTTTCGTTTCGGTCCGATGAAGGTGTATTCGGGCTCGTGCTCCGCTGATGAACACAGCCCCGAGCGGGAAGAGACTTACGAACTTGCTCGTGCTTTAGGAGTTGACTCTGATGCCCGTTTGGTGGCGTATGTGGATCCTCGCGAAGTGGCGTTCAAAATGGAAGAGAACAAACCGAATCTGCTTCGACTGCCGGCCCTCATGGGGCTCCTGCTTTGAACGCTTCTTCCTCAGCGCCTGGTGTTTGAACTATGTGGTTGTGATTTGCTGAAATACCCGTGACACTTTGTTAAGTTTGTTGAACGTATTCGGCCAGCTTGTTGGTCGTATGTGGGTGTTTCTATAATGCTACAAGTTTAAGTTTGAATGTGGCTTGGGCTCTTAAAGCCGACTTGCCTAGGATAATACTTTTGATGTTAAAGTTTGTGTTAACCGAATGCGTATCGGTGGGTTTGGCGCTTGCTTTCGGTGTGTCTTCTTCGGTCTTAGAGCCGAGCAAGTGCTTGAAAAGCACCGTCCCGCCCGTCTTTTAGACCGAAGAGCGCGCGACCGGTTGACTTTGATTGATGATTCGGTTTGCGTGACCGAATCGCTACCAAAGACTTAGTTGACTTTGCCCAAGGCCAAGTATTAAGCAAGGTTTGTCTCGCTGGACTTGTTACGCGAATAACTATCGTGCTTTGCCCTTCGGTTTTTGTACCGAATTTAGTTGAATTTAGAAAGCGCCGTCCCCCCCGTCTTTTTAGACCGAAGGGTGCGCGTTACTTAGTTGATTTTAGACTGTTGAGCTATTGCGCCGGATTGGTCGAAGAATTCGGTAGCCGAATTCGATGGGCTTTCAACCCGTTCCGCCCCGTCTTTTAGACGAGGGAATGATTTAAAACAATGAATGTAGTGATATATATCTTTATTTTGTTATTACAAAATTGCCGGTGCTATGTTACAACAAATGAGCTTTTTATAACACTATGTTGGTACATAACCACCCGAAGTATCTTCGGTTTGAACGAAGTCTCCCTGTTCGCCCTGCAATTTGTTGCTAGGATGCACAAACCCGTGGTGGATGGCGTTATGTGGCATACACGTTATTACTTGATACATCACGCCCTAACGCCACCCGCTGTACTGGTTGAAGAATCTGTGGTGCCGGCATTGTCCGAACTCTCGGATGGAGAAGCTCTCGTGGCGGGTGATGCCAGCCGAAGTGTGTGTTGCATTGGCTTCGGCCGACTAACCGAAGCTCCAAGAAGAGATCCTCATTCGACATCGCACAACGTTGCACCATGATCTATGGTGGTGTAGAACAGAACGCGATGTGTGGACCCTGCTATTCGGCCACTTGCCTGGTTGAGATCGGGTCTGACCTTGGGACTGTGACCGCTGACATATATCTTGCGAGGACCGAATTATCCTTGCTAAGAGGACTAAAACCAGATGCGGTGAGCTCCTCTGCTACCCGAATTCGCTCTTTCCTGAGGACTCTCATGCTTATTTGGCGATGGTTTTGCACGAATTCCTAATAACACTCTCCTCATGTTTGAGATAAACTCGACTTGAAAGAATGATTTGTGAGGGAGGTTTGGGTGCCCTTATATAGGTCAAGCTATGACCCCGGGGTTCATAAATATATTGAACCACCTTGGTTATTAAATTCGGCAAGTACTTTTTGCCATTAAATAAGCCTCGCATCGCACATGGCTGCCATTATGGCGGATGGTGGTTGCTTGCAACCTTTTGTCTCGATACCGAATATATGGACAGGCTTTTGTTGCCTGAACGTTTTCGGTGAATGTATGGCTGATGTCAGTGACTTTTTGAGTGACATAGTCGTACAAACAACTATACAGACGTGTCTGCATATTTGGGGTTTCTCCTGTTGTTTTCGCAGGAGCTCCCGGCCCTCTTTGGCCTTTGAGGTTGCTTACAACCTTGTTCCCATCGGTGCAAACCGAAGCGTATTCGGTTAATATGTCGCAAATACAAATATAATTCCACGGAACATAACATAGATGAAGTTAAACTTATTACACGGGATGCCTCGTTAAAACACTTCAGTGAGGAAAAGAAGAAAAAAAAAGTGCAGAGCCCCCAGATGTCTTTAGACAAAAGTACCGAAGTTGCATGAAATTAAATTATTGCATCTCGCTGTCATCTTTGGCAGGTTTTGGTTGCTTGCAACCTTTTGAATGGATGCCGAATATATGGACAGGCGCTTTTTGCCTGAACGTTTTTGGTTTATGTATAGCTGATGTTACTGCCTTTTGGAGTAGCATGGACATACGAAAGATCATACAGACTTGTCTGTATGTTGGGCGTACCTCAGCTATTTTCGCTGGAGTTCCCTGCCTTTTCTGGCTTTATAGGTTGCTTGCAACCTTTTGAAATCGACACCGAATATATACACAGGTATTTCTCCCTGAGCAATTTTCGGTGAATGTGCAACAAATATAAATGCATTTGCGCGTAGGATAACCATAGAGGAAGTTTAACTTATTACATGGGATGCCTCATTAAAAACTCCGTGAGGAAAAAGAATGCAGAGCCCCGAATGTCTTTAGGTGAAAGTACCGAATTTGCATGAAATAAAATTATTACAGCTCTCTTTCTGGAGCACTTCATCATGGATTGAATCGGCGCAGGTTGTCTGCGTTTCACGTATGGGCTGATTCGTTTCCATCTTCGGTTACCGGGGTGAATATACCAGTGCTAACCCTTCTTGCCACAATGTATGGTCCGTACCATGGTGACTGCAATTTGCCCTGCTTGTCTGGCTGGCGGATAAGTACCATGTCCCCAGGGTTGATGTTTTTCCTCAGACGAGCGACTTATCTGCTGTCGCCGAAAAGGCAATCGGCCAGTCATACTAAACACAGCAAGGTTGCCAGCTGAATTCGGTGATCGACTCCTCCGATGCGCGTTGCGCTTACCGAAACGCCAACGCGCGTACTGCTCGCCAACATATCCCTGTCCAAAGCTTTTCAGTTTTCCCCAAACCATCAGTAGCGATATAACAAAAGAGCACTCAGTTATGCTAGGAGAATTAAACAATGGTCCCATATGACCATTTCACCATTTTGTTATGGCGAAACACTGAAGCAAACCGAAGCCTCCTTTATTACCACACGCAATAGCGAGAGGTGCAAGTGTCGTTATTTTGTCCTAACGAAAGATGACATGCAGTACTCTTAATATCATGTGACAAAAGAAATGTTATTTTTAGAAACATAGAACCTGAAGCCCCTGAGATGTGCGAATGGGTAGAAGCTATATGCGAACATCGTTTCATTATCATTGCAAAGCGAGCCGAAAGGCAAGCCAAAATACCCGAACATGCATTCGGTAATATGGCCGCAGGTTCGACTGAAGGAGCTAGGAAGGCTCTGCCGCGCTTGCCAAATTACCGGATGACCGCATTCGGTAGATAAGGGTGCAGCTCATGCTGCCGGAAAAGAACTGGGGCTGAAAGTGCCTTTCGGTTTTCACGGCTGAAATCATGGCTCTTTCCGAAATGTTGTCAGTACCTGGCTGAAATGTTACAGCGCTAGCCGAGGTACTGTACCGATGCATTAGTACCATACCAGTGTTAATTTTTTTTTCTCTGATGCCGAAGTAGCATTCGAACGCAGCACGTATCGGTGCTAGCAGCTTGACGGCAGCTTTTGGCGAGAGTAATCTCGCGCTTCACCCTGGCCGCTACAACTTTGTCTAGAAGATTAGCCGAATAGGCAACCATGCGTAGGAATATGGCGATCAGTGAAATCTCACTTCTTAATAAAGTATTATTATTTAAATAAACGGGGGATAATAAAACACTGCCTTGCTCGAAAGGTAAGAGTTGAAAGCGACTGACAATACTTATCATGAGCTGTGGTACAAAGCAAACCGAATATGCGTTGTTTCAGTGAAAGTGCAGGCGAATGTAACCATCTGACTGAGTCGCTCAGTCTTTAGTATTAAAGTCTTCCTTTTTGGTGAATCCGCAGAAGCGCTTCTACAGCACGTAATCATGATGTAGCCAAACTGCAAAGGTTGTCAGCGAAGTATTGCACAATTTGTAATACGAATATATATATATTTTGTTGCTGCTAATTGCTTTGCCGAGGGTGGCTCGGCGCTGCCGAAACCTGCAAAGCAATTGCTCACCCAGCATACCGATTGCTCCGCCACAAAACGAAGATGGCTTCGCTATTTCTGCTCGTCACATTCGGGTCTATCTTCCTGATTGCTGGGAACTACGCTATCGGTGGCCTTCGTCGTTGCTTTCTTGCTTGGCGCTACCGAAGTCTGCATGCCTGATTCTTTATATACCGAAAGGAAGGACAAGATCGCAAAGACCTTACACATGAAAATAATTGGTGAAGAAACATATTTTCTTGCAACAAGTAAGTGCCTAAAGTGGCTAAGGACACTTATCTTCTTCTTGAGTTATGGTAGGTACTGTGGACCGAAAATGTCTTGCTCTTGTGTAAAATTCAACCCGAAATGGTCAGCGGGTTATGACCGAATCATCTAAGAAAACCGAAAGTCATTCGGCTTCGGCTACCGCATCATCTTGCTACTCGGCCTTGAGTTCTTTGTCCTGACCGCCGGTGACCTATGATGGTTGCGCAGCCGAATTCACCTTGACTGCCGAATTGGGTGTCGGTGGTGGGCTGAGCTGCGTATTCTCTGCTACCTTGGCTGACGCCGATGCTTCTTCTTCTTGGTTGTTTTGGGTGGAAAGACCCTTCGAAAATCCTCCTCCCTGGGTACTGAATTCGCCTTTGAGTGAAGGTGATTCACCATCGATGAGAACTGGACTTCTATAGCGTTGCCCGAAGCCGATGCCCCGTATCTTCGCCTATTGAGTGGAGGTACCCGGCTGCAACACGCCGGCTGTCGTGTATTTCGGTCGGATAGACCGAATCGACACCTCAACTTCATGATCCCGCACCCATCTTCGCTTTCCTCGCGGAGCCATGGTATGTTCGGCAACAACCACGGTGGGCGCCAATGTTGTTCTGAGGCAAAACCTCAGAACCCCCTCCGGTGGTTAGACCGAATAGACTCACAAAGTAACGCCGAATCTACTTACGAAACAACACACGGAACACGAAATGGAAAGAAGAACATCAGCTCAATGCATTCCATTATGTCTCAATCCCTTGTACAGTCCCATCAGGGCAGTATTTATAGGCGCCCGTAGGCCTTTACATGACTATAATGCCCTTGGGCCACTTCTCCTGAGCTCTCCTGCTGGTTGGTAGCGAGGGCGTAACAGTCTTCTTGGTGCTTTTCCAGGTTGCAGTCCGAATGGCCGACAACACCAGGCCCACCAGACAGCGAGCAATCCTCTCAGGAGCAGCAGCATGATGTCCCTGCACAAGTAAAAATTCCGCCCGCCGCCCAGTGCTGATTCGGTTAGGGCACCGAAGCCCCCAGGTATGGGTGCTTCGGTAACCTTGCCTCTGGGCGAGCTAGACCATTAGTTCGCTGTCGGCCGACTTAGATGACCGAATCCGCTTGGTGACGATTCGGTTGCCCGACCAAATTGACCATTCGTCACTTTGGCGGGACGGGGTGCCCAGGTCCCGGTTGTCGCCCAACATCTCCCACAAATCACAAGAGCAAACCCCATAGCAGTGGAGGGGGAGGGGTAGGCAGGCAAATCACAGAGGAGTGCATCTCACATCGCCGAGCTCCCCCCACTAGGCGGTGTGGGATTCTGATGTGAACCACCTCTCTCGTTGGGCGAGGTGAAGAAGAGTGGCAGGAGCCTATGTGGTGAACGGTAAGAAATCGAATTCCCACACACCCGATCGGGATCCCACTTTTTTCGTGTTTTTCTGGACAAGGCCTCCTGCTGCCCCCGCATCCAGATTTTGGTCTGATTTTTTTGGGTTTTTTCAAGGGGAAATTTCTGGTATGTTTGCATCTCATCTCTCAACTTCTCACTCCTCCCCGCTCTCCTAATATGCGAACCCCGCTCCTATATTTTTCTCTCTAGGATCTCTCAACTTGGTTGTCCCAAATTCAGTAGGAAATTTTCTTTTTCAGTGGTTGCCATTTCATTGGGTTCTGCCTTGTTCACTTAGAGAATTTATTGATTCCTTCATCATCACTTCTGATCAGCTGCTCGGCTCCAGAGTTCTGGGGATTTTGATGGAGTAATTTTGTCTTTGTCCTTGTGGATTTCAGGTGGGGGCTTCGACAAACCAGGTGGCTGAGCAGCACCCGCAGCTTTACAATCTCCCATGGAAGATCCTGTGTGAGGTCATGAATGTTGAATTGAAGGTACTTAATCCACCTCTTGTTGCGAATGTGCCCTCCCTCTACCTTTTCAACCAATATGTGTGCTTGATTGATGCCAATTTGTCAGCAATTTTGTGGATGCACCATGCATCGGCTGCATTTGCTGCTGTTGCTGCATTTTGGCTGCATCTGTTGCTGCTGCTGGTGCTGCATCGATTGCATCTGCTGCAGTGGGTTGCTGGTGTTGCATCGGCTGCAAATTGATTTCTCTATCAAAAAATGTGGCCTGTTTTTTGGGTTACTACATTCAGTTCTGCTAAATTTCGTAGCATGAGGTTGATTACTGTTACTAGTATTAAATGCACTACTATATATTTCATAGCCTATAGACTACTGAAGAATACCAAACATCAAATCAGCCACAAAGGAAATAGGACACAACTGCAGCAAAACTGGAGGCAGAACAACTTAAATGCAGGGTCCCAATAGGATATTGCTCTTAAGGATAATCATACAGATTGTGTCTGAGGTTTTAGGGTAACTGCACTACTAAACAATGCTAAGATAACAATAACATAGCCTTGAGAAGATATATTGTCATATTGGACTAAAACTAGTTGAGTGTCATAGCAAGTGCAACCTTGTAATCAGAGAGAACAAAAAAATATTTCAGGCTGCAAGTCTAATGACACATAGAAGAGCAAGTTTAAGGGAGAAATCAGAATTTTGGATGACTAATAAAGAAATAATAACAATATAACATCAGTAAGTGATCTGCCACCAAAAAAGAGAAGTGGAAGGGAGGGCCCGAGGGGGAAAAAGTGTACCTTCAGACCTTAAACTATCCTTATGGTACATCATGTGCTTCAAGTTCTTATTATCCTTATGCTTTTGTTCAGTAGTCCTGCATTTTTTACAATTTTATTTCTTTCCTACTGTGTCCAGTTCAGCATACATCCCAACGATTCATTTCTTCTGTACAGGCAATCTGGGTCAGCAGAAAGCTAAGGTCTCAGAACTACCAAAATTTGGAAGACTGGTATGAATAGATGGTTTCTATTTGATAGCATGCAAATTTGTTTTTGCATATGACTTAACTACAAGATGTCCAATTTACTAAGCCAAACTTATTGTTTTATAAATTTTCCCGTTCATGATAAACACCGATGGTTTCTTTTTGTGTTGTTAGTCAAGTTTTAAGTTCTAGTTCAGTTTACATCATTATGTCATTTTTAATTATATATTTAAATTTTCAGTTTGTGTTTCATTGGTTGGGGTCATTGGGAGATTGCCTTTTTTTATTATCTCTCGGGGTTGTGTCTGATGATTGCTCATTTAGAAATGATGCAAAATCTTATTAACTTTGTAAGGTGAAGTTAAGTTAGTACTGCTACTCAATTCATATGTATTGGTACTCACCTGTCAGGTAGTCATGGAAGCATCTGAGATAATATCCATGAAACACTATGATTTTTTCTTTTTATTTCTAAAAATCTTTTTAGCTTCTTACTGCAATGTCATGTGCAATTTTGGACTGACTAAAAACTAAAGTTCAGACTAATGTTTGTAGGAAGCTTCAAATGAGTTGGACAGGAAGTCTTTAGACTTTGTCAATGAAAGGTGGGCTATCTTTTCTCCTCTTAGTGCCCTATGTTCTGCAGTATTTTTTCGATGCCCCTAAATATTCAATGATGGTCAACTATGGAGAATGAGGCTAAATTTCAGTATCTCTTGTGCATCAGAAGTTCAGATCAATGTTTCATTCATTTTAGTACCTCTATGTTCTATTAGCAAAATTGCACCACATGCATGTTTTTCATTTTTTGTAGTAATTGATATCCACACGTGTTGCTTCGGGTTATGGCTGATGACCAAGTCGAGCACAAGTGCGTCAAATGCCTTGCTTCTGTAACAGCATAGCTCAACATGAGCAGTTATGCTACCCCTTCCTCTATCATTTTTTATTTTTTCCTAAAAATCTGATAACTTCATGCGTACATAGTAGAATGAAACTTGATTTTTGATTGGGAATGCTTTTGGATTAGCATATAGTTCGAAATTTTCAAATCTGCTATCTGCTCAGTTCTTTTTTTGTCGTTTTGAGTCCATGGCCTAAACCATTTGGTGTAGTTATGAGCTTTAGTTCTTTTTTGTTCAAATTACATTTTTCACAAATCACCTATACAACTGATTCTGCTCTAGTCTAACAGAGGGTATAGGCATTTTCTTTTTGGTGTTTTGGCTTTCATCTATGTATCTTAGAGCAAGTCTCTATCCTTCTGAACATGATGACCCGATCTCCGTTAAAGCAACCAGAAATATGAGCCTTAGCTTTACCACAATCAGACCCAAGTTCACAGTTTCTGTTCGAGCATGATAAACCTTTTTTCTTTTTTTTTCCCCTCAATCCCAATACTTGCTTTTTTTCTTACGTAAACTAACCATGCAAAGCTTTCTAGTATAAAGTTTAAAATGTTCTGGTATAAAGTTTTCAATATGATTGTTCAAAGTTTCCAATTTCCTGGTACAAAGTTTTCAATTTTCCTGGTACAAAGTTTTCAATTTCCTGGTACAAAGTTTTAAATATGATTGTTCAAAGTTTTTCAACCTAGTAATACAATGTTTTTGCAATGTTGTAGTTTATTCTATAAATTTTTTAACCCACAATCTGCTAGTCTAATGTTTTTGCTGAAATCTTTTTTTCTAGTATTGTTATTTTTGTGTCTTTTTCTTTCAATCTACATTGTAAATTACAGCCCCCTATGTGTCACTCTAATTCCTCACCTTGTAGGTCCAAATAAGCAGAAGTTAATGGAATCCAAGATACTGACATCAACAATGAAACCAGAGCACAGTTTGAGGAATGCATATTCCAATGTAAGAGAAAATGAAATCTTATAGAAGCATTTTTCTTTTTCTTTTTTCTAGCCATTTTTTTCAATATTTCTCTCTTTTTTTACTATGTCTTCAACTTTATAATGATGTATCTAGGAGTCCCACACTTCATCTTTTTAGCATGCTCAAGTTTTTCCTGCTCTCTCAGCAGTAACAGATTTTTGTTGATGTTAGGGATTCAAAATATTATAATGCCTTAGTTCACATTTTTTTATAGATTCAGAGATGTGACTTATGTTATATTTACAGGCATTCTCAACAAAATTGAGTCTACCGAAGTTTATTGCAGTTGCAAGGCTCTTGACAGATGAACAAAGAAGTTTGGTCAAGAGCATTGGTTTCCATCACCTTCTCGATATTCGATGTGATTCAGTGCCCAGAGGCATATGCTTGTGGCTTGCAAAGCATTTCGATGTGAAATCAAGGTCTATCCAGTTAGCTGATGGCTCCAAATTCTCAGTCACCCCTCGGGCTATTCATGAAGTTTTGGGTATTCCTATTGGAGGAACAGCTATAGCAAAGAAATGTGATGACTCATTGAAGAGACTAATTGCTGATGAAACAAAGAGTAAAGGGAATACTCCAACTATCAATGAGCTGAAATCATCACTCACCCCTGATCTTGCTGGAGACAAATTCAAGAGGATTTTCACCCTATTTGCCATAGGATCTCTTATTTGCCCAAGCAGCTATGAATGCATTAGTGCAGATTATTATTCAGGTGTAGAGTGCCCAGAACACATCTCTTCACATGACTGGTGCAGTGCTGTCTTAGATAAACTCACCAGTTCCATTGAGTGCTATCAAAGAACGGTGACAAAAACATCAACCACAACTCTAGGTGGTTGCATTCTTGCACTTGTGGTATGTATCCCCAAAACTCAGTTACATTTTTTGCTTTTCTTTTTTTGTTTTCTCTTTCTTTCTTTTTGCTCTCCACATTTTAGCATCGAATAATTAGTTTTAACCACACACCCAAACATTTTTTGGTGTTTTTTTACAGATAATATATTTTGAATTGCTAGACATCCCAAACCATACTAATCATGAAGCCGTCCCACGTCTCAAGTTTTGGTCAACAGATATGATCAAAGCTTTTGAGACATTAGATGCAAAGGATGTCAATGAGTGCATCTTTGGGAATTTACCGGTAAATCTTTTTTATCGCTACCCCCCCCCCCCCCAATACATACATTATGTTTTAAATGTTCCCAAATTGTATTTTCCATAGAATTTTATATTTCTTGATATACAATTGCAGTTGAAGGTCAACAGGCAAACAATTTTGCCAACAAGTGCTACAACATCAGAAGCCCCAAGTGTATCTAAACCAATGCCTAGCAAATGCGTTCCTGGATCATGCACTTTCAAGGCAGATTTTGCTAGCTTCTCTGATGGTATTGTAAATGAAATAACAAGTGCCATCAAACCAATTTTGTCAAGATACTGTGATAGCTTGCATGCAGCATGTCATTTTCCAACAGAGGCACCAAGGCAAGATTCTCTACTTGCTGAACAGAAAGTGCTCTTTGATCCTGGCAAATCTATATTTCAACCGGAGTTCACACTCGGACATATCACTGGATGGACAATTCAGCAACTTGTCAGTTCAGAGTCAGCGAATCATAACGATACAATTGCAGTTGAAGCAGAGTAGCTTGGGCCACCTAACACCGCTTTCGTGCCATCTGATGACAATGCAGCTAAAGATGATTCCACAGTGATAAAGCAGGAATCAATACCGCCTGATGTCCAACGGAACATATAAAAGGAGAAAATGGCATTCAAGTTGGAGAAAACTGATGAAGAAAGATCAGCGTCAAGAGGACATGCTTCAAGCTCTTTCTTGCATGTTCCATCTTTCAGCCAAGATAGCTCAAACACATGCAGCTTTGATGCTCTCTGTCCAGACCCTCTGCAAAGATCCACAATTGCCTCGATTGTTCCAATTTAGGCCAACACACTTCTCAGCTGAAACCATGCATAAAAAAGGATGAAAATGGCATGGACGAGTGCTTGCCCGAACATTGCTCGACACTAAACCATCGAAATTGCAGCAAGTCTTGCTGATCATAATGGTGATTCATCTACGGTACTCATCATCAAGACCAAAGACAATTGAGAACTCCGAGAAAGAAATTAGAATGCAAGAGTTTGACTTCTTTGGTCATCGGATGGACTCAAATTTTGAAGTCTTACCGGAAACACAAGAAGGAACCCCCAAAAATCCTGATACAATGCTATCAAGTTCATCAAGCAGAAAGCAACCAAGGTCACTAAATGAGGCAGCATTTCAGATTTACTCTTTGTTCAGGCTTCACGAGGGATCTGGCATAGGGAAGTCTCCCAACCATAACAGCTTGGAAGCAGACATTAATGCTCATAATGGAAAAATGCTGATTGATAATCCTATGCCATCTAACAGTATTGAAGATTTAGAAGCTGTACAGATTATTGACCACATTTCTCAAACCGCAGTTTTCAAACCGTTGACATACCACATCAACTTCACATCTACACTGGTTGAGAAAGAAGTATTCAAAGATATTGTTGATCGGATACCCTTCACCGGCGCAAGGCAAGTTTTCTATCTCTCTCTTTTTTTTTCTTTTTTTCTATGCTATACACCACATCATGGCTGCAGTTATTTCTAACTTTTGAAAAAAAAAGAAAAACTGAATGTTAAATATGTTGTATCTCTTTTTTGATAGGCCAAGAGTTGTGGAAATGAAAAAGAACTGGGTGGATCGTAAGACATTTGGTCTATCCATGCGAGTCTATGGGAAAGTGTCATCTTATGTCATTGACGTGATGGGTAAAGCTGTGATGACAGAGGAATTTGAAAAGAACAAAGCGAATCTATTGCCAAATTCTTATTGGTATAGACATATTGTCGGAACTGAGAAAGCAGTATGTCATTTTCTTCCAACTAGCTTATCTTTTTTAATGTCACTCTCTATTTTTTGTTTTTTATGCACTCTCACACACGCTGTTTTTTGTATGTAGAAACGGCTCCAGAGACAGGAAGCTGATGCTCAAGATTTATCAAAGCTTTTCATATCACCAAACCAGGGTTACAGGCTAGACTTTAAGTCTATGGTAAGGATCATGATCACTAGTTTTTTTTTTGTTACAACTTGTTAACATAGACTCGACAAACTAACTTGTCTAAAATATTCAACATTACAAACTCTCCTCCTCAATTTGATTTCTTTTTTTGCTTTTCTTATTTTTGAGCTATCGATGTGTGTTGCAGCAGCACACCACTTTTTTTTAGATCTGCAAGATAGATTGAATGAAGTATGGTATTACATTCTGCAAGTAGTTAAACATGTGAGATTTTAGAATAAGGCGAAAATATGATCATGTGAGATATTGAGGCCATTTCTAGCATAGCCATCTCACTTTGTTTTCTTTTTGTTTCTTCCTGCCTGATATTGAGGCCTGAAGTCTGGTACCGCAATCCCTTACAAGATCTATTACACTTTAACTGCTAGAACTTGAAGGCCAAACATGCCATAAACTGAAAATGTGTTTTTCTTCTAATGTCCCACCATTTTTTGAGCTGAAAACAAAACATTTCCTTTTTGTATGTATATACGGTCTAAATGCTGGATGTATTGATTTTTTGATTTTGATATACTGCATATCATTTTTGAAAAAACACTGGAACATTCAGATTGATACATGCATATATCTCTTTTACTATACTAATATACTAATAATATTATTTTTTCCTATTATCTTTTTTGTGCACATCAAAACAGGTGTTCATCCCTGTATTTAAAGATCAGTTCTGGTATCTTGTAGTTGCAAACTTTCGAATTCAAAAATTCGAAGTATTAATCCCTAATCAGATGTTTCAAGAAATTGAAAGTGAGGCAGAGACTATCATACTGAATTTCAAGAGAATGTTCAACTATGCATGCCCACACAGCAAGGAAGTTCATATTTGGGAAATGGAAACTGTGTACCGTTCTGTGACAAATACAGAAAATCAGTTGCGTCCCTCTAACAAAACACTGGTTACATTATGTCATTTTTGTTGTTTTTTTTTTTGTTTTCGTAAGTTGCTGACCAAAAGTAACATTTTTTCTCACCCCATAAACAGTTGTGATAGCGGAATTTTTGTGATGCAATTATTGAAAAACCATGATGGTGATAGCCAGCACTACTTCAAACCGGTAACTATTGAACCACTCCCACACACTCTATTTTTTTTTTATGTGCATCTTTTTCTTATTTAGCCATTTCTTTTTATTAAAGAAGCATCAATTCTTGTTTAATCAGGAGGAAGCAAAAGCATTGCGTGAGTCCTTGTCATACTATTTACTGACACACCCATACAACGATAAATTCAACTCTCTGGTTGATATCAAAAAGATATTATCGATTCATGTAAGTTCTCATTTTTTCAAAAGTTCTCCAATGAACCTTCTCTCATATTGGCGCCATTGTCCTAAAACAGTAAATTTTTGCTACTGTTATTAATCTTCTAGAGTCAAAACTCACTTTTCTTTCTTCTTTTTTTTTCCTTTTTTAGGGTGTCCAGTGGAATCCTTATTACTGATCTGAACAAGTTCAGTCCCAAGGTACAGGTTTTTTAAGACCTTTTTTGAATGGCATGACATGATATCAAAGTCTTAAAAATATTTTTTCATACATGTCATTTCCTGCTTTTTCTTTTTTTCCTAGTATCAATGCTTTTTGTAGTACCATTCTGTTGTGATAATCAATAGCTATTTCGAGAGTTAATGCAATTTTCACTCAGGAGATGCATGTCAAGGTGAATGGTCAGACTAGGGGCACTAGTGCAATGCGGTTGAGTACATGCCTTCAACTTTTTGCCAAGCTTCAAATAGCAATTGAAAAGGAATCTTTTATCATTTTTTCAAGGTTTCAACTGCATGGCTCTTGCCTTCAAGCATTGTTTTTTGGTCTTCTGTACTATCCATCCACATGATTTTGGCCTGTTAGGTACCAGGCACCCCCCACATACTAGAGTCTGATTCGGTTCATTTGTGGAAAAACTAATTTTTAACTATGCATGCACAATAAGCTTGTGTTGAAGTTGTTAGCAATTGGTACACCTTTTTAATCGAAGGAGTCTTGAGTCCTTGATTTGTTCCTGTATCCACTTTTTTTTCTTTTAGTGACATGTAGCTAATCAATTTTTTAGTGTGCATATATATGTAAATCTAAAGTTCATTATAAGTTTATATTTTTGATCATGAGATTTCCTTCTTTCTTTTCAGGAATATTATAGAGTGAGGAGTATTCAAGTCTTCAAGGAAACAGAAGCACTTTATATTTATGATTTTTTACTTAGAAATCCAAAGATGTCACAAAAACAAATTGTTTTTGGGTTTTTATAACAAGGATATATATGCTTTTGTTGAAACAATGTTTTTCTTTTTACTTCCACTTTCATATGGATGTGAAACCATCCCCCCCCCTGTTATTTCACCCACAAACCCGATGTCCCTAAAGAGAAAATTATAGCTTGTAGAATTATTTTTCCGGCCCAATAATGCTTGACAGGAGAAACGAGAAAAAAAAATTGGCCCAAATGAATGTGGACACGAGAAAACAGAAAAACAATATGGGTCGCAAAATGAAACAAATAGATCTTGGCCCATTGTAAAGCCCAAAACGGGAGGAATGGAATCAGGACACCGGGTGGGGAGTGGGGGGATCGCTGCGCGCTGCTACCCGTACTAGCGCGCGTGCTGCTATTGGTTGTAGCGCGCGTTTGCCGGGTCGGCTTCTAGCGCGCGTTTGCCGTGGTGGTGGCGAACCAGCTTTTGATAAGGAATCACTTCTGCTTTCTTGTGTGGCTTTGGTTGGTGTCACCGACTTTCATTTCATTAACTATAATGACCATGATAACTGTGTTGATTCTCTGCATTGTTGCTGGTGATGTGGTGTTTCAGTGGGGGGGATCATCTCTCTCACTAGTCACTAGCCTCCATCCTGTCTACTTATTTCCCTTTTGGCCTTTTACTCCTCCTTTTTTGTCTTTGAGCAAACCTGTTTGCCTGCGTGGCCTTTTGGATGAGATTTGAAGACAAAAGATAACTTAGTTGACGATGGCCAGCTCTCCCTCCATCCCATCGTCGTCTTTACCCCTACCCCTAGACGTACACAGACTACCAGTCCATGTGCTCTACCTGCTTTGTCACTCATTTTTCAATTGCAAACTTGTGCTTCGTCTTTCTAATCCAGTTCAGACTGCGCTCCTACTAGCATCACATGTCCTATCTTGGAAAAAGTGAGCTTGCAATGTTCTGTCTAGCCTATTTTTCTAGTCATCATTGATTAACAAGTGTGTGAATCATGTTTACAAGTCACGAGTAGCACTCTTTAGGGGTGACAGAAAGTAATTTAACCGATAATTAAGTAGCTTTTTCTTTATGTGTCAATGCAAAAGGAAAAGAAAAGAGATATTGTATGTAAGTATGTCTATGTGTACTCCTACATAGGAGTAATAAGGAGTACATAATAAATCCTGTGACTGACATGATGGATCCTGCTTTGCAAATTGCAATGGCATCGCATCGCATCCCCCAACATCGAAGTATTAAATCTAGCGGTATAAAGTTTGTAATGTGATAGCCCAAAGTTTATAAATGCTAAGTATAAAGTTTTAACCTAGCAGTACAAAGTAAACCTAGCAGTACAAAGTTTATAATGTGATAGTTCAAAGGTTTTCAACCTAGTAGTACAAAGTTTGTACTGCCATAATTCAAAGTTTATAAATACTGGGTGTAAGGTTTAGTGTTGTTAACATTTCATAAAAATATTATCATCTTTTTGCAGTGGACAAAGGCAACTATAGTGAAGGAAAAGAATGATGATGGCATCATGCTTTGCGGTAAGTGATTTATTTATGTGCAACATAGAAAGGATAAAAGGTTCCGTGCTTCATCCTATGAATACATGTGACACTAGCATTAGTAACCTCCATTTTGCTTGCTTGCTGTTGTCATTTTTGTGTTTGATTGGCCCTGCTCCTGCTAAGAAGACGTATTAGTACCACTAATTGTCATCTTGTCTCCAATTCGCCCTGCCAAGAAATTGCATTAGTACCAGTAATTCTGGCCCCTTGCTGCTACAACCCACATTTGTCAATAGCAGTCATGGTCTAACCACCTTTTGAGGATCAAGGTTGCACTTGTCAATAACAGTCATCATGTTCTAGCTTGACAACCTATTGTGTTCTCTAATAGATTCTTTTGTTAAAAAAACAAAACAATAGATAATGGATTATGTCATAGCGACATATTGGTCACAAAACCAGAACATGGACTGAGGAATGCATACTCTAATGTAAAAGAAACCCTATGAATGAATTTCTTTTATTTCCAACTTATTTTGTTACTATTTTTCATTTTCCATGCCAAATTGTTCTCTAGTCGATAGCTACTTGTAATTTTTGGGGATGATTTTTTTATAACTTGGCATTACAAATTTTATAATATGATACTTAAAAGTTTGAACCTAGCCGTACAAATTTTGTAATACCATAGTTCAAAGTTCATAAATTCTGAGTGTAAAGTTTTGAACCTACATGTACAAATTTTATTACGTGATAGATCAAGGCATTGAATTTAGCAATACAAAGTTTGTAATGTGATAGTTCAAAGTTTATAAATCCTAAGTGTACAATTCTAAACCTAGCATTATAAAGTTTATAGAATGTGATAGTTCAAAGTTCTGAACCTTGCAATACGAAGTTTATAATTTGATAGTTCAAAGTTTATGAATTCTAATTGTAAAGTTATTTAAACCTAGCAGTGCAAATTTTATAATGTATCATTCAAAGTTTTATAAATCTGAGTGCAGAGATTTAAACCTAGCAGTACAAAGTTTAAATGTGATAGTTCAAAGCTTTGAACCTACCGGTGTAAAGTTTATAATGTGATAGTTTAAAGATTATAATTTTTAAGTGTAATGTTTTGGAGCTATCAATACAAAGTATATATTGTCATAGATCAAAGCATTGAATCTAGTAGTACAATGTTTGTAATGTGATTATTCAAAGTTTTATAATTTTTTAGTGTAAATTGTAAACCTTGCAGTACAAAGTTTAAATGTGATAGTTCAAAGCTTTGAAAGGTGTAAAGTTTATAATGTGATAGTTTAAAGTTTATAATTTTGAAGTGTAAAGTTTTGGAGCTATCAATACAAAGTATATATTTTGATAGTTCAAAGGATTGAATCTAGCATTATAAAGTTTGTAATGCAATAGTTCAAAGTTTTATAAATTTTGAGTATAAAGTTTGAACCTTGCAGTACAAAGTATATATAATTTTAGAGTCCAAGTTTTGAACATACCAATGTAAAGTTTGTAATCTCATAGTTTAAAGTTTATAAATTATGAGTGTAAAATTTTTAACCTAACAGTACAAAGTCTAGAATGTGATAGTTCAAGTTTGAAACCTAGCAACACATTGTTAATAATGTCAAAGAACAAAGTTTTTATTAATTATGAGAGTAAAATTTTTTCAATCTAGCAGTAGAAAGTTTATAAATGTGATGGTTCATAGTTTTGTAACCTAGCAAATAAAGTTTGTAATGTGATAGTTCAAGGTTTTATAAACTTTTGAACTTAACAGTATAAAGTTTTATAATGCTATAGTGCAAAATTTTGAAACTAGCAGTACAAAGTTTTGAACATAGGTTTGTGATGACTTAGAAATTTTTTTTAATTCTGAGTGTAAAGTTCTAAACCTAGCAGTAGAAAGTTTGTGATGTCATAGTTGAAAGTTTCTAAATTCTGAGTGTAAAGTTATAAACCTAGTAGCATAGATTTTATAATGTCATAATTTAAGGTTTTATACCTAGAAGTATAATATTTTGTAGTGTCATAGTTCAAGATTGTACCTAACATGGGGTTGCTATTTTCAAATGTTTAGATTGCTTCATGGATCAATGAAAACAAATGTGAGATCCTGTTAGCCATCCTTCTGATGTACAAACCAAACCAAATTCAGCTGGAAATGGTGTTGGTGTGAAGCCACGAGTAAGGGCTCATCGTGGATAGGCAACTGATCCTCATAGTATTGCTGAATTGGTAATTTTTTTATGAGATCAGTCCACTTCAGTGCAAACTTAAGAGTTACATAATATTTTTGAACTATTTGGTTTGCTTATTTTATGTATCCAAGTTTAACTACAATTTCCTATATGTTGCAGTTTCACAGAGAAAAAGTTTCAGATGTATGAGAAGTGAACAAGATCTTGTCCCGAATTCCAACAAGGTACATTTCTTTTTGGGGTGTAACTTTTCTGGTGCATTTTCATATTGCAACTGAAGTTATTAAAATTGGTCATCTAGCTAATTATCAAAACTTTTCTACTTATATATGTAACGGGAACTTGTGTCTTGAAATCTACAAGTGACAATAGAATAGAGCATTTATTAAATTAAGGTTCTTTTTTGGGTTCACAATTTCAAGTGATCTTACCTTAAAAAAACCAAGTCTTCAACTCTACAAATACACTGGAGTGAATGTTGAATTTGTTTGGGCCAACAATAGTAATTACCTTTTTAGGAATTCGTTTTGTTCCATTGTGATGAAGCTATAAAGACAGGTTTAGTGTTTATTTGGATTGGATATATTTCACTGGAAAATTTGGATCGAGACATCTAGTTCAAAATTGAACTAAACTGAACTAACTGTTCCAATGAAATAGCACCCATCTAGTTATCCAAACTCCCTGTTTGTGTTGATGCAGAGCTTGTTTAGTGTAACCAAAATACCATGCTAAGGAAGATGACAGTATTACCTTTCTTTAAAGAGGTTCATTTTGTTTTAATTCTCTTGAATAAGATAGAGTGACAAATGTTTTGATGCAAGCAGGCAGACAAGGCATCCATGCTGAAATCATTGACTATGTGAAATTTCTTCAACTTCAGGTCAAGGTATGGCTGTAAAAAGGTGTTTTGAGACAAGCACAAGTAATTTTTCTGGTTACATGAAAGGTGATTAGCACTCTTCTTTTTTACTTGGTTTCATTCAGGTCTTGAGCATGAGTAGGCTATGAGCTCCAGGAGCAGTTCTACCCCTTCTCACAGAATCGCAGACTAAGGTACCAAACCTTCTAATTTTCAACTTCCAAGAATCCTTGAAAAAGTATTGTTTTTTATAATTGGTGATATATACTTAATTCATTTTCAGCTATGGCATGACATAATTGCTTATAACAACAATCCTTTTCTTTTTTTCTAAAATAGTAGTCCTTTAGTTCCACATGCACTGTAGTTGCATTTCATACGGATTTGCCTCCTGCTTTAACATTGAGATGACAGTAATTCATTTAAATGCACTTATCCATGCATTGTCATGATTCATGTAGGATTACCATGGAGCACGGACAACCTATATCAGCTGCAACCAACGCACAAGGATTACTGGATGCACTTGACTCGGAAGATAGCTTCGTCTTTTAAGGAACAGGTTGTGAAGCTAATAGAAACCAACATCATCAGCGCAATGCAGTACCTTCAGAACAAGGGGCTCTGCTTCATGCCAGTTGCCCTTGCTTTCGCCATATCCGCCCAGAAAAAGGTGTGTTTGCTGCTGCAATCCCTCTTGAATGGCAAAATAAAGACATGCTCCTCCCATGAGCACAAGGAAACAACTGTAGACGGCTGAAGAATGCAGCAAAGCCTCTAGAGTACAGGATAGGAAATTAGTCCGACCAGATTGCATGGCCTCATCTACTAATTTGCTTCTCAGAATCAGTTTGTTTGTACCTATTGCGCATCAGTTGATTTTTGCCTCATCTACTATATGGAACATAAGATATATGGCCTTTTTAAAAATTCACTTTTGCATCCATATGGATGTGAAACAATCCCCCCGCCCTTTTCTTTTCCCACAAACCCGCTGCCCCGAATGAGAAAAAAAATAGCTCGTAGAATTCAAATTGGCCCATTGCACCCAGAAATCTAGACAGGAGAACCTATATGGGCCTTACAAAGAAGCCGGGCAGCTATTTGGGGCTTACAAAGAAAGCTAGATAGGGGAACAGGGAAACCTGGGATTGGAGCAGCGGGCATCCGTACGCCTACGCACGTGCCATCATTAGTCGGAGCGAGCGCGCGCCGCGATTGTTTCTGGTGCGCGTGCGCCGAGCAGCGACGCCCGTCAACACACCTCCTCCGTAGCTTCTCGTGTCGATCCCTATACGTCCCTCTCTCCCAATGGGCAAGGGAGCACACAACCTTCCCGTGTTTGCCTTTGGCCACTAGTTAAGCAAGTTTTTTTAATTGCAGCAGATGGTCGAACATGTTGTTCATACTGATCTTAACATGAAAGGATCTTTTTAATCTTACACTACAACTACAACAGGAAGCATTTTCAGATGTGGGTATTTCAGCCAGCCATGTGGGAGACAGAACGGACAGCAACGTTACGTTGAAGATATGGAGCCGTTAGAACCCCACCCGACCCCCTTACTGCTCGTTCCCCCCCCCCCCCAAACCAAATCACCAAAATCCACCCAAATCTCCCCTCAATCTCACCAGAACTGCTCCCCCAGCTACGGATCCGGCATTGCCTCTCCCTGATCTACCTCCTGGTGGGCCGTTTTGCTCCGGGCATGGCTGCAATGGGGAGGCACATCTCCGACACGTGAGCCGAAGCCGTCGCCTGTAGTGCCGCTGGCGCCCTCTCTAGCTCTGGGCTGGGCCGCGACTTCTACTGCTGCTGGTGTCGACTGTGAGGATGAAGACGACGACGACGACGGTGAAGTTGCTCCTCCCACGGCTCCTCTGTCCTCACCGGAGGATGCCGTGCTCGAGGCCTACGGCGGCGGGGCTCCGTCGCCGGCTAAGCACGACTCTGGGGCGGCGGCCAGCGCATTGATGTCCACCGGCGAAGAGCAGCAGCCGGCCCCTAGCGCCTCTGCCGTCCTACTACCGGTGACCTCCAGCTCTTCCATCCCGGCGGCGCCATCTTCGACACCACCTGTTGATGTGGAGCAGCGGACTAGGACGACGACGGCTCAGAGGAGGGGGAGGTGCTGCAAGCTCCCCACGACGGCGCCCCCCTCACCCCTCCATCCCCACTGCCGGCCTCCCACGGGCCTAGCTCCGGCAGCCGAGGTAGGGCCTTATCCCCTACCGCCCCACCTTTCTTTCCCTCCTCCACCGGCAGATGCAAGGTGATGAGGTGGGAAGAGGTGATGATCGAAGATTGCTCTAACGATGAGCTCGACGAGCCGGCGCACACGTTCCACTGCTCCTCCGTCCACCGGTACCCCTCTTCCAAGGTGGTTGTCTCCCCAGCCTCGAGATTGGGAGGATCTCGGCTAGGGTTAAGGCCACCGCCGACGGAGGCTGCGGGTACCACATAGCGGCGCCTCCCCCCGGCCTGGAGGTGTGGGGCACCTCGACTAGGGCAGGTGCGCCCGATGCCAGGTCGGAATGGGCACCCTCCCGCGAGAGCACCTACCCTGACAGGCCAGCCCGCCGGCGACACCGCCAACATCGGTGGCACAGGGGGCTGAGGGCGGCTATAGTGGCCGGCCCACAGCAGTCCACGGGCAGGTGCCCTGTCCATCTGTGACTAGGCCCACACCGCCAGGCAACATCGCCTGATGCCTGCGGTTGGCAGAAGGTCCTCCCTCAGTGGCCGGATGAGGGCACGCCCAAGGCGGCAGCCAAGCGGCGATGGGCGAGAAGAGCTCAGCTGGAACACCATGCTCCTCATGTGGCCACAACTATCGACGCCGACGACTTCACAGTTCATGGTCGTCGGCGCAGGCGGCTTCGTGCTCCGCCTCAACCTCATCGCCGGTGGCCGGTGCCGCCTTCACTCGTCGGCCTCTCCTTCAACTGTTTGGCAAGGGACCACATCGCCGCCTGGTGCACCTTCCCATCCTGCTGCCTCTTCTGCCTCAGCATGAGGCATCGGGCGAGGAACTGCAGGCACAGGGGCAACCATGGCTCAATCTCGCGGCAACCACATCCTGGCATTGCTGGCGTTGAAGACGGCGGCGGTGGCCAGGGTGCTGTTGCCGTGCCAGAAGCTCACCAAGCGGCACCCATCGTTGTTGGGCAGATTATGTGTCCGACCCCCTCGGTGTCGTTGCTAGTGGATGGTAGGACACAATCCGCCCCCACGCGCTCCACGTGAGGGCGCGGACGGGGCCACGCGGGGGACTATGGACGGTGCCAATGGCACCCATCGTTTACACCCGCGGCACTGGAGGAAGTTGCTGAGGAGGGTCAATGCCATCGTACCACTTGACTACGACAACAACGCCCTCGCCGCTTCTGACCCGCTCGCACTTGAGTTGTGTGAGGGCGCAGAGCGTCCTATCTGGGTTGACCCGATGCTTGACGAGCTCGTTGCCTCCCTCGTCGTGAGGCGGTCAACGGATGCTTTGGTGCCATGTCCGTCTTCACCGACAGCCGCCTCTTTGGAGGCACAGACGGTGTTGGCGAACCCCCTTTCTCTGCCGCGCATGGTCCAGATCGACTTCGCAGATGGAGAGGTGCCAGGGGCACCTGGTGAGGACACTGTGGTGGTGGCCACTCCGCCACTGGCTACACCACCTGCAGCTCCAGCGCCAGCAGCTTTGCTGGCAGTTACGCTTGTCAACAGGCTGTGCATCCCGCTGGAGACGCCACTCATTCGTGGCCCGCCAAAAACGCGCAGGGCCAAGACCCCAAGATCTGTTGCGACAGTCCGACCCTGCGTAAGGATAGCGGCGCAGCCTAGGGAGCCTGACTCCACCAAGCAGGCATAGACTATCCTCCTGAAGAAGTTGGGGGTGGTGGTCAACTCGCCGGTGGCAGACCCGGAGGTAGTCAAGCAATTCAGAGCCACCGTCACCAAGCCACTATCTTCATCCCAACATGAGCTCTGGACGCTCTCTTCGATGGCAACATTGACCCTGCTTATCTGGGCCTTGATGTCGTTGGCCTGGAGGAGGACGTGGCTTAGCTCACTGTTGCCTGTCATCGTCATCGCGCAATCCGCTATCCATGTAGATTGTAGTAGTTCATCGCGCAATCCGCTATCCATGTAGATTGTAGTAGTTCATTTGCAGTGCCTTCGGGCCTATTTCTTATTCCTTGTTTGCAAACTGACGGTGGATGCTAGATAAGATTGGGCTTACCATTCATCCTCATATTTTATTGTTTCCAAAATTACTTTCTGCTTCATGAAAAACATGCAGTTGCGTGATCTCAAAAAAGATGCGAGTATTTTTCATTAACAGAGACGGGCACAGTGTCAAATGATCAATTAACAGAGGATAGCATCTTAAAGCCTATGTAACCACTGCACCATGCACCGATTTGCAAGTATTTATAGGATGCATTTTTGTATTAACATTTTGTAGTCTCGTACTGAGTGTCCTCGCGTCAGTATCACGCTCGCGTCGTCACGGTGGCGTGCCGGCATCGCGGCGGGGTGTCAGCGAATCCTCGAGAATAGAAAGCGCCGGAAAGATGAAACGCGTCGCTGGGACGCTGGCTCGATCGTGAGTCGTGAATACTAGACTATGATACGGAACAATTGCTCTAGTCACAAAATTAGAAACCCGAGTACCCGACCAATGACTGAGCTCTGAACCATTTTCAGACTGCGATGGAGGCAGTTTCCCTCCCTGTAATAATAACCGGGCGGCTTCCTCTCTCTAAATCCCTACCTCAAAAAGTCAAACAATGATGCGGTGCCGCTTTGGCCCTCTGAACTCGGCTGTTGAACATTCTAGACTAATGTTATTTGATAGCAATTTGTTGTCTATTACTATTGTGCTCCAGCTTATGACTGAAAGTTATTGTTAAAACATATAATTTTTTGTTACCTTTTAACTTTTGAGAGAGTGGTACTATGTTTGAATCTTGGCCAACGGAAAAGGCGTGACGCATCAATGGGTGGTTGCTGCTTTAGGGGGAAAAACGAAGACAAGGCCATTGCACATCCAATGGCATATGTTCTGTTGATGACGAAACAGAGCTGACAATAGTGATGCGACTGGCTTTTGCTCGGCTCAGTGTGACATTCTTCGGCCCTGCCACTTCGCTGCACTCTGTTCTGTGAAGTGCAGAAGCACACTGGGCCTGCAGCTCATCCATGCTGAGACACACAATCTGGATTTTTCTAAAACTCCACTCATAAAGCTTCAATTTAATCCTGGACAAAACTAATTTCACAAATGCCAGTATTTGTTCAGAAATCAAACTACTCAAGGGACATGGACAGAAACAAGTAAGGGAAAAATAAAGACAGGTGATGCTCTTCTTCAACGCGTGAAGTCATCAGGAACAGTCTCTTGTTAAGTGATCATAGGGTTCTGAAACCATGTACCAGGATGCTTGTTCATACCATACATAGTGATGCAAGGCAATACATAGTAATACACACTAAGGGCTCGTTTGGATAACCCAAACCCCGCCGGTATACCCGCCGGTACGCGGATGAGGAAACCTCCCGCGAGTTTCCTTCCCCGCCCAATCCCTGTACCCGTTTGGATTCACTCGAGTGAGAAAAAGCGCGAGCCAGAGAAGGCCCCCGGTATTGGATATCTACGTAAACGGACGGGGATTAGAAAAAACTACTCGGCACCAGTTTATTTCCTTCCCCTTCTGCTCGTGGCTCGATCGATCCCTCGCTGCTCGCCCAGGAAGGCATGGCGGCGGCTAGGGTTTGAGCGCCGTCGCCTCCAGCGCTTGCGCCAGCTATCGGCGTCCGTCGTCCGAGCCCCTCGTCACACCGCCGTCGGCGCTCCCGGATACTACTCTGACTGCGTCGTCGCGCCGCCAGCACCGCCGCAGCCGCTCCCGCTCCCAGATCCTACTCCGACTTTGATCTGTGCATCGTCGCGCCGCCACCGCCGTCTCCGGCTGTACCTGCTACATCCTCAGCCAGCCGCGTCGTGCGTCGCCTCCTAGGCACAGGTTCGGCACCTCAACCTCATCCTCTTGTGTGTTTCTTCTTTGATATGCTAGTCTTCAATCTTTACTAATTAGAATAAAATCGGATGGATAGATAGATGGATGAATTGGATGACGGTTCTTGGGCATGGTTGTTGCTTTCGATTGAAATATGTTCTAGGGTTGTACATAAGACAGTATTTTTATCCTGTTCATTAAGGAACTTATTTTCGGTTCGAGAGATATTCATCGGTTCGAGCTTGGTGTGTGTGCGTGCGCGCTTCTCTTCTCCTGCCCTGCTTTCCAATTAGTTGCAAATGAATCTAGCGGTGTTTCAGTTCAGCCACCCATAATGATAAGTCGATACATAATGATAAGTCCATAACGTTGGTGCGAGACCAAAATAAATGCAACTGAAATACTTTATTGAAGTCGTTTCTTCTAGGCCTTAGAACTGTATTGATAGTATTCAGAATAGATAAAGTATTAGTAAGCAACCTTGTGTGAACAATCTTGGCAGAGACACAGTCTAGCTTATTAGTAAAAAAAATTTGGTCCTTTTGGTTTCATAGTCTTGTAAAGCATTGACCTGATTGCTGCCATTTATATTGCAACTGAATCTTAACAGTCCATTGGAGAAAATTCAGTTTGTGGCAATTCAGTTTGTGCCATTATATTGTTTTGTTCTATCTTTATTGTTAGATCTGTGTGACGAGATAATGGGCCCTTTATAACTTTTCTGACTCTTATTCAATTCAGTATGGTATGCTAGGCTATAGATTTCTGCATTATGCTGCAGGTTATAGCTAGTTATGTCAGCAAACTTATAATTTTATAAATACATAAGTAGGCCAATATCTTAGTCTGTTTCGTTTGCAACCTTTAGGTAATGGCCTCTAGGAAGGAGAAAATTAGGAAATTCATGCGAGATGGAAGAGGAAGATGATGATGAATTGTTTCTTGTCATTATTCCCGCCATACTTGAATGCATGAATGAAGAGAAGAGGCCGAGCATACTTGAGTATACTTTGGTGCTAAGAAGATGAAGGAAATTCTAGAGGGGCATGAGAATTGGTGTAAATCTGAGTTTCGTATGGAGAAACAGATATTCAAGAGGACATGTAACTATCTTAAGCATGAGGGTCTATTGCGTGACACACGAGGTGTTACCGTTGAGGAGCGATTAGGGATGTTTATGTTTATGCTTTCACACAATGCTAGCAATGATAGACTGAAGAAAACATTTCAACATAGTGGTGAAACTGTCCACAGGCACATAAAGGCAATTTTCGATATCATTCCCACTCTCACCTATAGATTCCTGAAGCTTCCTACTTCCATCCAAACTCACCCCAAGATCGTTGCTGACCCTAGATTTTGGCCCTTCTTTCAGGTGAGGCATAACACTAGACATTGTTGTTTCCCTACATTTTGATGTGTTTTTAAGTTTCATTTTTTTTACAGAATTGTATTGGTGCTATCGACGGCACACATGTGCCTATCACAATTGCAGAAGAGAAAGCTGCCCCATATAGGAATAGGAAACAAACACTATCTCAGAATGTCATGATAGCATGTGACTTCAACCTGAACATCACATTTATCTCTTGTGGGTGGGAAGGGTCTGCGTCGGATCTTTGGAGTTCTCCGATCGCCTATTTCCAAGGGTTTCCATGTTCTGAGGGAAAGTTTTATCTTGTGGATGGTGGGTATGCAAATACATCACAATTTCTTGCACCTTATCGAGGAGTTAGATATCACATTGGTGAGTTTCGCGACGCTCATCTC
Source organism: Themeda triandra (assembly GCA_018135685.1). Taxonomy (NCBI): domain Eukaryota; kingdom Viridiplantae; phylum Streptophyta; class Magnoliopsida; order Poales; family Poaceae; genus Themeda; species Themeda triandra. Next base: position 24,543 of record JAENPR010002166.1, on the reverse strand, counting down.
GAAGAAGACAATATGCTGATCACAGAGAGCTTTTCAATCATCGCCATGCACTTCTTAGAAACCATATTGAGAGGACTGTTGGGATTCTTAAGAAAAGGTTTCAAATCCCGAAAGTGGGAACACATCATCCCATAGAATCTCAAGTAAAAATTCCAGCAGCAGCAGCTGTATTTCATAACATAATTAGATGTCTAAATGGCAACGAGAATTGGCTAGATCACCAACCTCCTTATATACCGGAATCGATCATGTTGATCTGCGAAGGAGATGATGATGATGATGATGAGTCGTTGGTACAAGACCATCTTGGAAACATGCTAAGAGATCGATTGCCATGCAAATGTGGGAACAATACAATCAAAATCATGCTTAGGTAGTAGCAGTCAAGTTGTAGTGTGTTATGTAATAAATGTTGACTTGTTATCTATGTAATAAACTATCACAATTGTGTTTGATTATTATTTTTGTAAACTCTAGCTATGGCTAAAGGAGACAGCTCAAGAGCAACATGGTGCTATAATTATGAGAAAGGACTTCTTGATATACTTCTTGATCACAATCACCAAAGGTTTAGGGGCCAAAATGGTTGGACACCCGAAGGATGGAGAAGTGCCATAAAGCATTTTCATGAGAAGTTCCCATCTGCTGCATTTTCAAAGTCACGATTCAAGACAAGGAGAAGGACATTAAAGGAAACTATAAGGCCATTCGTGAAGCGCTTAAGGAGAGTGGGGTTGGATGGAATGATTCTTTGTGCATGATCAATGCTTTACCGGACAAATGGAAGCAACTTATTGATGTATGTTGCTATTCTAGCTTGTTACTATCTTGCTATTTTAGCTTGTTATATCTTTGCTAACTTTAGTTTGCATTTGCCAAATAGTAATGGAAGGCTTAAGAAGTTCCAAGCAAAAGCATTTCCTTTGTATCACACTTGTGAGCAATTGTATGAAGGTAAACTTTCATCTACAAGCTTGTTGTTAGACTACCGCAGATGGCTTTTTGTTCATATACATTCTTTTTTGAAATCTAGTTTTGTGAAGATGCAAATTAGATGTAGTGTTCGTCATAGCCTTTAATATTGATCAAGAAGTCCCAAAAAAAAGTAGAGTACGCTTATTTTGATGTGTCTTCCGTACAGTAGTAGCTTTTCTTCTACTACTATCCTTTTCTGCTAATATTTTGGTGACACTCATGTGACTTGAATTTATTTGTCCATATGAAACAGGAAGCATTGCAACGGTGAGTTAAATTTCACATCAATGGAGCCACTTGAGCTGCACGCACCATCTTCGCTCGACATGTCAATGCGGTGACATAGATGCTCCAGCTAGCGACGGACCCTTTCTCGCAATTATGGATGATCGTAGGGCATCAAGTGAACCTATTGACCTCCGGGCGAGAACCAAGTTCATCCGCTTACCGGACAAAAGGGACCAAGAAGTGGGAGAAAGAGAAGCATTGCTGGAGTTCTACAAGGCTATGTGGACTACAAGATGAAGCAAAACAAGGCATTTGTGGATGAACTGGATGGACCAAGTAAAGGTGACTATTACTCAGAAGTGTATGGATCTTCGGAATCTATTGAAGAGCTCTCGGACCTGGAGAAGGCGCAGCAACGGGTATCATGAAGTCGAGGTGAACAGAGAAATTTTCATCAACTTCACAAACCCAAGAGTTCGCCTGTTGTGGATCAAGGGTGAGATTACTCCAAAGGTAATTTTCTTGCTTCAGAATTCTTTAAAGTTCTGTTCAAGGGTAGTAATGTTGAGAAGAATTTTTAGTACTGTGACACCATTGCATTAGGACTGAATTGCTTCCAGCACTTCTATAATGAAACCATACTAGTGGTAGTACTGATGCGAAGTGAGCTGAGCAGGACCCTATTTTTTTATAGATGAAACAGTTTGTTTAGTCTTGGGTTCAAGTGACATTGGTTGATAGATACTCTGTACATTGGTTGGTTCAGATGTGACGTATGAATCTGCTATTCTGTTGTAAACCCTTGTTTGATTTGAAGCCGCTGTTCAGGTGTGATTGCAATATCATATTTGATATTAGAAAATAGTTGTACTGCACATATCATTATTCATTTTAAAGCTGCACCTTTTCTAAATATAGAAATCTGTGAGTGCCTCTTTATTGATAGATACTAGTAGCCATAATAAGTTTAGGTGCTGACGTCAATTTCATTTGATAGTCTGTTGCTAGCTATGATCTTGTGTGCAGTGTATTATTCCTATTAAAATTAGTATTTGCAGTTCCTATATTTATGTCTGATAATTACAATGTTGGTTGATGCAGGTTTGAGTGTCCAGGATACTTGAAGAGAGGCACCTCATGAAGTATCAAAGTTACTTAACCCAGTAGTCGCGGATTTCTAGTTTTTAGTTGTATGAGAAATTTCCAATTTGCCGCAGTCCACGGTGCTGGTTTTATATGTTTATTCCTTTCTTGAACCAAATGTTGCTACATGCTATGTATCAGTACTAAATTTATCTGTGGTACTAAGTTTCACCTTGAGTGAACATCATTTCTGAATTCTCTGTGTTTTTCTGCTTATTCTGAATATATTTTTGTCCTCCGGGATTTGTACCCCCGTGTTTCCCAAACGGTATCCGGTATTTTTTCTCCCTAGGGGATTCCCACTCCGGGCGGGGAAAGGGATGGCAAGTGCAGGGAAGAAAAGCACTGGAGAGTTTAAATACACGTGAATTTTGGGACCCTGCACCCAAACGAGCCCTAAGAGTTTAACATCTCCAACTGATAACAGAGTAGACAGATTATTAAAACACAAGCAGAGCAACAAAAGGACCAGTCTAAGAATATCTGTAGAAGTAAGCCCACAAATTAAAGCACGAAGACAACAATTTTTTTATTGGAATACATTGAGTGGCCTCCAGATTGGGAAAATTATCATATTAGGACGAGCGTGGCTGAAGGACCTTGAGGACAGGTTTGTCTTCATGCTGATCAAGTTGCCGCTGCAAGTCTTGTTTGAGTGCGTCACTGCAGGAGCCCTTAAGCCACACTTCCCTGAGTGATTCAATCGCTTGTAGCCCAGAAAGTTGCAAAGAGGACCCACTAGAGCACTCAACCCTCAGCACATCAACATCTCCTATGTTTCCGATAGTTGCCTGTAAGTTGGTGGTGCACACTATTTCGAGGACGTCGAGGTCTAACCCAACGAACTCGTGCTCATCAGTAATCCCTATATGGAGCTCACCGTCTTGAATTGGCTTGATGCAGAGACGTCTCATAGATCTATTGGTACGATGTATTAAATGATCTAGGATGACCTGCATGTCATCTTGTTCTTGTAAGGTCACCTCAAGGTCAAATTTGTCGACGTTAGCAAACTCCTTGATCCAGCTGCTTCGGAGTATGCGTACATGCCCCTGCAGCTTAAGGCAACCTTCCAGGGTCATTGGTGGCCGAGCTATAGTGCCATCCAGAGAAGGAAACAGACCATCCTTGTTCTTATCCAGTCGCACTGACAAACGCTGCAGATGGTTGAGACCCGCAATGGCAGAAAAGAACTCATGGATGTTGTCCAGGTTTATGCCGCACACACTAAGCCTGCACAGTTGGGTAAGCTTATGGAGCTCCTTTAGAATGACTGCCTTATTTCTGGGCCCAACATTAGCAACACCAAAAGTTTGCAAGGTTGTCAGCTTCCCAATGCCGGCTGGAACCTCAACACCGTGATTCGTATAGTCAAGTCTGCTCTGACTCCGATAACCCATTTTCGATAGCCAGCTGGTTACCAAACCATGTGTCCTGCTCCATGGAGCTGCTGCAGCCATAGAAGAGTCCTCTCCTGGTGTGGTTGGATCTGCTCCAACTATTCTAGGGTCATCTTCTAGTGCTGATAAATCTGGTGTACCTGTTGTAGCGTCTTCTTCTGGTGACAGTGGAGCTGTTGCAACTGTTTTACCATCTTCTGTTTGTGCCAATAGAGCTGCTGCAACTGTTGTTGCTATTTCTGCTGGACACAGTGGAGGTGTTTCAATTATTGTAGTGTCTTCTGAATCTGATGCAGTTGCAGATGGAGTTGATGCATCTTCTGCAGGTGCCAATGGAGCGGCTGCAAATGTTGTATCTTCTACTGGTACTGAGCTACTAATAATTTCTTCTTGCGTCTCTGATTGACCATCTTCATCCCATGGTGCACTATGAATGGTGCCAGCCCGAACATAGTGGAGCTTCTGTAGCTTCAAGATAGCCTTTGGAAGTGTAGCTATAGAGGTGTGTCTGACATCTAGAGTCTGAAGCTGCCTCAGGCGACCCAAGGACATTGGCAGACGGGTAATCTCTGTGCACCCCCGTAAGGAGAGGAACTTGAGCCGAGGAAACACCTCCACAATGTGCTCAAGGTCATCATTTTTCACACCTGATGCATCCTCCAGATCCAGCACCCGAACATATTTCATCTTTATCTTCTCAGGGTCAAACATGAATGGCCTGCACTCACCAAAAACTGTTAAAGACCGTAGCCTTGAGAAATCAGTACTCTCAAACGCATTCATGTCCCTGTCCCACTTCTTCCTAATTGTGAGGTGCTGTCCCCCAGCACGTTGCGGCTGCAGTCTGCAAGGCCCGTCTAGTACAAAAACAAGGTTATCTTCCATCGGTCGTGAGTTGACGTATTCATGTAAGAAACCGTTTACTTGGCACTTGGCCGGCTTGCTTGATTCCTGAAACTGGAACATGCTGTATTCCCAAAGCTCAAGTAACAGTCTTTCTTTATCCGTCTGTAATGTCTCACTGGATATGTCCCTGATGTAACCCTCTGCTATCCACCGCATTTGCAAACGTGTCAATCTAATGTCATGACCTATAGGGAAAACAGGTAGATAGAATATACAAGGCTTCAGGTCATCCTTGCAAGTTTCCAAGTATGACTGCGTCCAAGAAAACAATCCCCTCAAACTTTGGAATCCTTCCAAAATGTGCATAAAGTTCTCATTTATATCCTTTAACTTTAATAAATAAGTCTGCTGATAGGACATGCGGTTGTAGTCTTCGGCTACAGCAGCTATTACTTTGGGAAGCCCACCACATTTGGCCACGATACTTTTTGAAAGTTCTGAGACAAGCTTCATCTCCGAAGGCTCCATTTCTATATTATTGTTGTGAATCTACAATCGAGAAATAAATGGGAGCTATAAGTTTATAAGCATGCATCATTTGGAAAGAATGCTACTAGCTTCACATTTATAATTTCTATAAAATTTTACTTGCATCCATAACAAAATTAAGATTAAAATGTATTCTCGTTTATTAATTATATGCATTCTCGAAAAATTTAAGATAGAATTTATATTACTCGTCTATATTTATAATTTCAAGTAAGATTTTGAATGCATTCTTACTTATTAAATGCATAAAGTTACTTTTCTAGAAATTCAAAATCCACGAAACTATTTTTTAGCGTTCTTTAAGCATGTCACGTTGAGGAAACATGTCTGTTGCGTAGCATATGTTCGCATGGAATCTCTTTGAGGCCTCACATGTTAAACCATCAGTTAAACCATTGGTCAGTTCGTCTATCAACCCAATAGTCAAAACCCTTCTGCAGAAATATTATAGGATTTTTGGATAGTAAATCAAATCTCATTGGACAGTTCGGTCAATTCCCAATCCTAAACCAGAGAGCACCAGAAACCTACATGAGTTACCAGATAGTCCGATGTCACTAATTGGACATTATGATAGGTTCAACACTTAGACTTTCGGTGGGAACATTGATAGTCAAGGAGGACATTAATAATGCGCTAGGATACTTAACAGCCCGACTTAACCTCCACTGAGTAACTCGCCAAGAGGGGTAAGAGCTGGGGGTTTCCTGTTTTTCTTGTGCGTGGTGGGGCAAGCCGGACTTTGGATTTTCATGTACATATTCCTTTTTTTTAACACGTATCCTATTGTACAGGTGCCTGAAGTTGAGAATGTATCAAGATATCATCAATGCTGCCACATACGTCTACGGAGGCAATTGTTTATGGAACACGATTAGGATCTAGCGGCTGACATCGTCGCCTGACAGGAAAGAAAAAAGCAGACAACTGGTTTTTAGCATTTCCCTTTTTTTAATTAAGAGGTAGAGTTCCTGCCATGTTTCCGGAAAAAAACTTTAGGGCTCGAACTATTTGGATCGTTCCCATGCTTTAACCTAATAGTCCGAGGACCATATCTAGGATAGTAGTCCTGTACTACACACTGTGGATGGTCCGATAAAAGATCAACATAATTAATAACTGTTTTAGATGAACAGTGTCTTTAGTGCAGCTGCCCCACTGTGCGTGGCCTTGATAAAAAAAAGGTTGGACATTCACCTAGGGTGGTCAATCGCTTGTCCTTCTAGGAATGCCTAGCATTACTAAAAAAATGATATTATGAGACATACCTAGACATTAACCGAGGCGTTCCCAAAAACCAACCGACTCGTAAAACACCCGATGATTAATGTTGGCGGTTGTTTTATTTGCCAAGGCACCAAAAATTACTGTCTCACAAAATCAATTTATCAAGGTAGTCATTTTATTTACAGAGCCATTTATAATTGCCCACCTCACAAAATCACGGAGACGGTCATTACATTTGCGGAGGTGTTTATAATTGTGCATCTCTCAAAATCGATTTGCAGAGGCATTTAATGTGGCTAAGCCTCATTGGGAAGCCCATTCTCAGCCTGCAATCTGGTCACGCTATATGAACTAATGAAAAATGAAACCGTAACCACCTCTCTCTCCCCATGTGGCACGGCGCAGCCCTCCTTTCTGGGCATTGTCTCTCTCTGCTCCTTACCCCCTCGTGGCGCTCATCTCTCTCCCGTGACATGGTGCCCCTCCCTCCCCTATGCTCTATCAATAGTTAGGGTTCATGCGAGCAACCACACGGGACACAGTGGCCTTCGCCAGCACGAGCCGCGGGTCCCTTAGTAGCGCACGGGGCATGGGACTCTGACAACAAAAGTGTTGTATGGCACCCATCCTTTGGCTGTGGCATAGGGCACGAAGCTATGACTACGACATAGGACGTGGGTCCTACGGCGATGGCGCGTAGGGCCGGGCTCATGGATCCACCATATCTGGCATCAGGACTCATGGATCCAACCACCAACAGTGGCGAGGGTGTGGTTCTAGGCACCACTAACACGGATTTGGCCACCACCGACATGGATCGGCCACCAGCCGTGGTGATGATGCTGGTGTTCATGAAATTGGGCTCATCATAATGGGCCTAGGAGCTGCCTCGGTATCAGGCCTAGGATTTTTTTCTTAATAGATTTTTGCAGGAGGACGTCCTAAGATGTTTGCTTGTGTTAATGGATTTTCGGAGACGGGAAAAGCAACCGCCTCGGTAGGTCTGCATTTACACAAACCTAATGATTTTGGCGGTTGCTTTGCCCAGAGGCAGAACATCCAAAACGACCGCCTTGCAAAAGAATGTTGTAGTAGTGTAGGCCCAATATATGGTTAGACTTGATATGATGTCCTTGAAGAAACTCAATGCTCCCAAAACACCAACAAAAACTAGGTCATCCTTATTCTTATGTCTACAATGCACTTGCATGCTTCCAAAATAAATAAATAAAATCATATGATCAGTTCGTGGTGGTTATGTAACACCCTAGCTCATTAGTAGCATGTTGTAGTTGTGAAGTTGGTCCATGTAGCCTAAGTACCTCATGTGCGACTGTAGCTGGTGGGTTTAGTACCACCTTGGAAGTTTAAGAGGGTGAGAGCTATAAGCCTTGCAATTTCAACCGTAGCACCTCTGAGTTAACCATCTTACCCAAAGCGAGGATGAAGTGTAAGTAAGAGGCTATGCGTATCAGTGTATGCTGGCCTGTTCCACGTTTGGTGGTGGGCCAAATAAATCATTTTCGGCGTATCGTGTATATCTTATATGTGGTGAGTTGCCAAAGAGTCAACCCTTCTTGCATGTACCCATGGAGGGGTGTACCAAGGGGTGGTTCTAGATATCTGACACATATATGTGGTGATCTGTCAAGGGTGTCAGCCCTTATGGTGGGGTGAATGGAATACCACAGGTCACCATTATGGTGGGGTGAATGAAATACCATAGGTCACCAGTAGCCTCTAATAATTGTGAAGTTAACCCATATGGCCGAAGTGGCTCATGTGTGGTTGTAGTTGGTGGGCTTTGGGTTGTGAATTTGACACCCTTGCCCATTTGTAACCTGTAATAGTCATGAATTTAGCCCAAGTGGCTAATGTGTGATTGTAGTTGGTGGGTTTAGTACCATCTAGGAAGTTTAGGAGGCTGAGGGCCATTTTATAAGCCTTTATCGCTGCCAACGTAGCATCTCTGGCTTAATCCTTTTACCCAAAACAAGGACGAAAGCGTAAGCGAGGTGCTACACATATGTAGGGCTATATAAGCAGTTTTAGATGCCAGGTGTTGTTACAAGTTATTCATAGGCTTAGTTAAATCCACTGGTTGAACTGATTCTATGGAACCATATTTTCTATCACTTCCTAATATGTTTGAAGTGTCTGAATTTCACTAGTACAAAAATTTGACATCAGTAACGCCACCAATTTCTAACAGAAAGGGCTGACATAGCACACCACCACTAACCTTCACGGGAGGCACCGTAGATATACAACCGTTGCTAGAAATCAATTTTTAGAGGCGGTTCCATTAAGAAATCTTCCTCTAAAAATGTGATTTTCAGAAGCGGTTGTCTTAAGACAATCATCTCTGAAAATCGATTTTCAGAGGCAGTTTTCTTAAGACATCCGCCTCCGAAAATGAGTGATTTTCAGACGCGGTTATCTAAGAAGAGCCGCCTTTGAAAATCGTTTTTCAGAGAAGAATCTTTTAAGAGCACCGGCTCTAAAACTACGCGCGCATGCAGTTCGAAATTTTCGCTTTGGATTCCCTGTTTGCCTCTCTCCTTGCGTTGGGGAGGGAAAAAGTACGAGCAGATGGGTTACAAATTTTTCAGCTTTTGGATTCGTGGCACCCACCCATGTGCATGGGACTCACCGAAGTGCATCCTTATCTTTAAAGCCAGCGGCTCTCTCAAGTCTCAACTCTCCATCTTCTTCTTCCTCTCTCTCTCTCTCTTTAACAACAATGGCAAATAAAGGTGAGTGCGACAAGCAGTGTGGTGAGGCTAGCGCCACAAGCAGCACAATGGAGCAGTGGCGCGAAGACGTGGGATGGAGAAGCAATGCCAGCGCAGGCTGAAGCAGCGATGCGACGACGTGGGATGGAGCAACAACGCTAGTGCGGCGGCGCGGGCTAGAGCGGCGGCGTGTGTGGCTGCGCAACGATGCAAGATGGAGCAGCGATGCTAGCGCAGCGGCGCGGGCTGGAGTGGTGGCGCGTGTGGCTGCACGACGACGTGGGATGAAGCAGCGACGCCAGCGTGGTGGCGCGGGTTGGTGCGGCGGCGCGCGCTTGTTCGTGCACGGCGCGGCTGCATGACGACGTGAGCTAGAGCGACAGCGCGGGCTTGCCCGTGTGCGGCGAGCTGGTCCGTCGCGGTGGGGCGGCCGCCGGCGAGCTTTTTTTATTATCAAAACATATCTTTAAATGCGGCTGTCTTAAGTCAACCGCCCCCTGAAGATTGAACTTCAGAGGTGGTTGTCTTAACAGAACCGCCTCTGAAGATTGATCTTCAGGGGCGGTTAAAAGTCCGTCGCTGCAGCAGCCTGATCTTTACAGGCATAGTGTCAGCTAAATTAGCCGTGGCTGAAAACACAATTTAGCAGCTTCTAATGTACTTTTCTGTACTAGTGTTTTAACATTGCTTCATGCAACACTCTAGTACCACCAAGAAAGTACAAGCAAACAATTTGTTACTTCTTTGCCTTGCTATTTATCTTTATGTCACAACATATTAATTTTTTTCCTTGTCCATATATAAATATAATTGTTGTCTTTGTGCCAGATTTTGTTGGGATTGTGGTTATGTCAAACTGGTTTTTATTCTTGGTACCAAAAATTGTAGATTGCACCGATAAAAATTGTAATGGTCGAAATCTGCAATTTTAGTATAAAAGATATGCAATAACATTTTTGCAAGTCCCTTTTTTTGATGGAAGACAGGATTTTTGGTCGATTTAGAATATATCACTGCTACACATACAGTTCTTTCCAACAACATTTTCATTGCTGGTTATATTAAAACTATTGGAGTTATATTTCTGGTTCAGAATAAGACTAGCAATAAAAATTGATTTTCACCACCGGTTTGGGACAAAATTTCACAATTCAAGACAGCCCAGTTTTCACCTCCAATTTGCAACACAAACAGGCCATCAAAACCATTTTCACAATCGTGATTAACACAGGTGGCGAAAACCATAGCCGTATGCAAAATTGGTTCAGTGGTGATAAACCAGTGACTGCAAGTTGACCGCATCTTTTTCTTGTATTTAAGGATTAATTGCTAATTACTCCTTTTTTGGCAAGAATTGCTAATTACTCCTACTTGGTATAAATTTAGATGCCCTCTAATTTTAGACGCTCTGAACAGTCGTCCCACTTCCGCATGCTAATGTACGGGCCTGGCGATAAAAACGGATGGCTGCTGCCGGGCTGGGCTCGGCTGACAGCGAGGGCACAGGCAGCGTGCCGCTGCTACGATGCAGGCACTGCCGTAGGCCGCATGGGCCGAAGCCCATTGGCCGTAGGGTGCCCAGGCTTGGTTGGGAGAGAAGCGAGAGGGCGTTACGGGCTGGGCTAAAGAGGAGGGCTGGCTGTGCTACGGAGAGGTAGCGCTGGGCTAGATTGGCTCTCCATTTAATAAAATGTTTTTTCTGTGAATGGGTCTGTGGTCTAATGGTAGGATTGTCCATTAAGACGCTACCCCAGAGGGTTTAAATCCTGGTGCTCACATCTTTTACTAGGATTTTCCTAAGATTTATCGGCACAATGCATTAAGTGGTAGACGACGTCACCGTCAACAGTGAGGTGCCTATAGTGACTTCATGGATTTCAAAATCTGCTGGCTCAGTCCTTCTAAGGTGCTCATAGGGGTAGGAGTGAGTGTAAGTGCGTGTTATGAACGTCTTTGTTGTGCTGTGTAAATCTCAAAAAAGATGTTTTTCCTGTTTTGATCCAAGTTAGGAGAGAGAGTATGAACCTAGTATAGTAGAAAATAAGAACCATTATTATCGTTTAGCTCAGATCCATCAACCCCAGCCTGCGTCTATCGTTTAGCTCAGATCCATCAACCCCAGCCTGCGTCTCCTGGTCTAGAAAATCCCACGTGGGCCCTCCTACACCATGCACAGCCAAACTGATTGGGCTCTCCAACCACTGGTTGGAGAGCGTTGCGAGATAATATAGAACTGGAGACGTACTATGAAGAGGCCAATATGTGACCGCTGGTGTGGTCTTTTTAATTTGCTTGTGTTGTTAACAATTACTCAATTCGAGGATTAGAGGATTGGGCTTATATCATATATGCCATAAAGGCGTTCTTCTATATAAAGAGACTACATATGCGTCTATATTGACTAGTGAAGAGAATCAATCCCCTTACATACTTGTCTCCCGTCTGTTCTGTGTTGTTCTTGAGGATTGGGAAAGGGAGACGTGGTATATCTACAACTTCTACACGCCGCTTTTTAGGGATTGAGAAAACGGATCTGTCATTCTATGAATAGACCGATTCTCAACACATACATTATCCGAGAGGAAAACAGGGCACAACTAGAAAAAGGCTGGTTGCAGGCCTCAGTGCAGACATGCAAGGAACGGGACAGGACAACGGCGACCGCCAGGGTTGCAAGTGGGATCTTCTGTAGTATCTCTTTCTGCACCCTATAGCAAGTTTCTTGGTGGTGGACTTCGCCGTGATGACCTAAAGAACAATAGTCTCCACATCGAATCACAAGCTCTAGAGTGTGCTTCATGTTATCCAACATAGAACCGAGCGTCCCTACAACCACTAGGTGCTGCACCATAGGCTCGATATATAGTGTTGAGTGCATTAAGAGCACCGCGTGAGCTTGGTTTGTGGGCTTATGCAATGATGGTGTGGTGGGGAAGTGGGGCATGAGCCCCCAGCTATTGCTACCCAACACACCATGAACAGCCCCATTCGACTTTTCCATTGCAAGAACACTCACGTGGCGGGTTAATGGATAAGTGTTTTTTCTTGATAAGGATTGCTCATTCGTGGACTAGTTAAATAATAATAAAGATTCTCCTTCTAAAGACGAAGCGCACGTAGCATAGTAGCAGGAAATGGATGTACCTATCTAGTGGCACCGGAAGAAGCGTATGTGCACCCACCCGGAGCTTCAGCAAGGATGGACAAGCATGTGTGCTGATTGACATGGGTTAGTAGCTAGAAAAATTAAAAAGAAACGAGCTGGGTGGCCTAGGTAGCAATTGTTGAGATGGAGAGACGAGGAGCACTAGATAGAGCTAGAGGTTGGTCTAGTATGGCTGGGGTGCTCACTATCATGGGGTCTCTGCAGAAGAACAACACTTGTGCGACGCGGGAAGAAGGGTCATTGGCTCGATCGAACTTCTCTGCACCAACTAAAGTTGACGATCATAGTGCCTACCCTTCCGTCCTTCCTGCTCTACACCAGCAAGCATGGAAGGTTTAGAATAATAATTTGTATGGCTTAAGGAGAATTTAAAATGATGTTGACGAAGAGGCCGCCAATATATGGATCGCCGTACCTGGAGGACACAAGATCGAGATCGACCTCCTACACCACAAGCTGTCGACTGACTGATGGGATGGATCACCGTACCAACCATCCAATCCACCAGAAATAAGAGACTCCGATCCTTGCCCAAATAGCATCAATAGGTACTCTACTAGATATAGAGAAACTAAAAGAAAAACGAGGAGCCAGGGTGACCTGAAGAACAATGTTCTTCTTCCCACAGTGAATCAACAGCTCTAGTGCCTCCTTCATGGTATCCAGCACAGAGCCGAGTGTCCGTGCAATCACAATCACTGGGAGTGGGGAAGGGGGGGCATGAGCCCCCCTAGCTATTTCTACAGAACACACCACGAAGAGCCCTGTTTGACTTCTCCATAGTGCTGGCACGCCACGCAAAGTCGTAATGGAATGTAAAAAGTCATCCTACACATGTGCCTGCACTGCACTAGAAACTTGTGTCTTGTACAACAAAAACTTTTTATTAATTTCATGCTATACGTATACTATCATGTCTACAACGCCGCCCGCTACGACCGCTTGCACCAAATGGAATTGCTGCTACCAAGTCCGCCAGAGCACGACGTCGCTCCGACCACCGAGCCACCATTCACACCAAGCGCCTGACTTCGATAGCCCGCCGGTGAGTCCTTCCCCTCGCCAAAATTGAGCCTTTTCCCTGATCTACCTAGCCCTTGAGCCGCTACTGCCAGTAGGCGTCCGACCACGACCTCCTCCTCACCGTACCTCTGATCCTCCCACCCCTTGTGCCATGCGTCTACCATTGACCACTGAAGGCAGGTAAGACAGAGAAGGTTTCCACGATCGAGGAAGATCGAGCTAGCTTTTGCCAGACTGGAAGACATCCAGCCACCAGCAAGCTAATTCCCTTTCCCCTCAATCTCTTCTTTCCCATCACATGTTATGGATTGCTTAATTCGTTTGGTGATTTCAAATATTTTGTATTTGCCTACTTGATTCAGATACCTTGTGCTCTGCGGGAAGCGATTGTTCGCTTGGTGCTCGGCTGAAGTGGAAGCAGAGGTGCCGATGCCTGCACCTGCTCTGGCATCGGTGTCACCGGAGGACTGGGCCTATCATGTCGTCTTCGTCACTTACTAGCTGAAGGTGAAGGTGCGTACTATCTTCGTTTTGTCTCCCAAGTGATTTTGTATTTCATTCCTTTTGGTTCATCAACATTTTATCTAAGCGCACCATGCGCTGGATATAGTGCAGAGCACGTGGAGACCATCGTGGGTTTGATTTGTGGGCTCATGCAATGGGGGTGGGGTGGGGAATGGGGGCATGAGCCCCCTATTGCAGCCCAACACACAACTGTTTGTGCACTTGCCGAGGCGAGCGTAAGCCGTAGGAGGGGCCCTAATTGCTTTATTTGTGAATTGTGATGATTGTACATGTGTGTTCCCTTGGTACCGTATGGAGATGTATGATACATGTCTCCGCTTGTGTCGCCATTCAAGCAAATCTACCAAATATCAAATCAAATAAGAAAATGTCATCCTTTTTGTGAATATTTACACTTGAAATTTTATGGTTATAGTTAAGGAAAAAAGTGATGTTGAGCGTGTTTTTTAAATGATCTCCGCATGCAGCCCGTGGCCCATCCACAAGCCAGGAAGCACATATTTTTAGCACGAGCATGGAATGGCCCGGAGCCAAGCTGGTACGGTCTAGGTTGGCCTAGCCCAAGGTGCCGGCCATGCCTCGGCCATACCCTAGGCATGACATGCTAGCCTAGCACGGCCCGGTAAATAGCACTAGCGCGGTACAAGGCTTGCTACTAGGCTGAAAGGCCAAGTTGTAGCCCCCAACCCTATGTCTAATCGACCGGCCATCCTTCTCCTCCCACGCCGCATTCCTCTTTTCCTCTCGCAGCTTCGCGAGTCACGGCTCACGTATCCCACCGCCCACTCCGTGTAGCCGTGCAGGGCACCGTTGCACCGCACCAGCCTAGGGCGCGTCGCACGCAGGCCATGAGGGCGTCGCCCTCGAGTGCACATCGCGGGCCGTGAGGGTGCTGCCGGCATTGAGCACACCTGCGCATCGCGGGCTCAGTCTCCACCTTCCTCCGTCCTTCCCCTTCCCCTACTGAATACATGAAAGCGAGCCTCGGGCTAGGCATGGCCTGCTCAACTGGCCGTACTTTCAGGGCTGGCCTGGCCTGGAAAATGGCTCATAGTGCCGTGCCCGAGCCGAAGGCCAGGCCCGTTGCCCCAAGAGGCATGGCCCGGATGGCCCGCGTGCCTTGCCGGTTCAAACGCCTTCGAGTCATGCCTGGCATGGGCCCATGCCGTGCATGGCAAGGCCGTCCCATTGCCCATCTATAGAAGACCCCACCGCTGCTCTCTCTCTCTCTCTCTCTCTCTCTCTCTCTCTCTCTCTCTCTATATATATATATATATATATATATATATATATATATATATATATATATATATATATATATATATATATATATATATATATATATATATATATATATATCCGTGATGGTGCAGCTTCCCGATCGTGGTGGTATACTATAATTCTGTTGCATGGTAGTTAATTTGGTTTTCCAAGCTAAAGTTTACAGTTTAAGTTCTGCATATTCCGTTATTAATTTTAAGGGTAAACACATGTCCATTTCTTATAATTAATAAAATTACGGTTCCATATATATAGTTGATTTCTAGCAACGAGTTGGTTCCACGAGATAATTAATGTAGCTAGAGAAAAGGAGTAATTTGAACCAAATATGTTGTGTTCCATGACCAGCTAAAACAACTACTAGGGCACACACCTTTTCCTTGAAGAGGTTGAGAGCTTCGTCAGCATCTAGCCCTTGGACGCTGATCACTTGTTTGTCGTTTTGGTTTACACAATGCATGGCTACACTTTGTTCATTTGTAATGACGATGGTCTTGCTATTAGGCTGTGACAAGCACAAGGCGTCATTTATGGTGTCCCATTCATCCGTGGACTGCAGCCCATCAAGAACAAGCAACCATTTGATATTTTGCCGCAGAAACAAGCGACACGCTTGAATTGGATCCTGGTCGCCTTCGAGGATAGCAATCATCGCTCTTTCCTTGCCGGGACAAATATAATCCGAAAAGAATTCCCGAAGCAGGCGCAGAGACAGCTCTGCCAGACTGAAGGGATGTGCACATACACCTGGCAGTAGTAACGGAACATGTCCTCATTCTCTGGATCAAGCTTATTTTTGGTGTAAGACCATCGGACCAGTGTTGATTTCCCAACACCAGCGATCCCCCACACTGACACCACAGGAGGGCTTAGTAATGACATACAACTATTGATCAAGTCGCCGTAAACCAACCGTCTTTTACTAAGATGAGGATCAGAGATACTTCTCATCCATTCAATGTCCTCATCACGTCTACAAGGTAATATGTGCCACTGTTGCTGCAAGAGGTAAAATAAATCAGAGTGAGTCCCTGCTTATACCATGTTCAATATATATACTATAATTTAGTTTTAAACTAGTATTACGAAGTGCAAGAAAAAGTTAATCATGTATCACATACAGTACACACATACCGAGCCCATGTGGACTTCATGGCTGATATGGACCAATAGATCTTCATTATCACCTACGCAGTATCGTGCCGTTCTTTCGTTATCCGTGACAACGATGACAGAGCATTTAGTAGGATCATCTGGTAAGATGGTAGATTTCCTTATGTCGTCCCAGTCTTCCGTGGACCGAAGGCCTTCAATGACGACAAGGCAGTTTCCAGATTCACGCAGAAACTCACAGCTCCTTTCAACCAAATCTTCATCCTTCACCTTCAATAACAAATCCTCCAATACACTACCACCAACAATATCGAACAATTCCTGTAAACCACCATAGTAGAATCCATAAGTGGCTTGCAAATCTAGAAGCAAGCACCGCGAGAAGTCCACCAGGCTAAGCGGACGGGGGTTATATAACACAGGGACCCATCTAAGGTCCCAGACTCTCACTGCATCCAATATCTCTGGATTCTGCTTTATGCTGTGGTACAACTTTTGTACAACATTTGATTTCCTTCCACCCTGACCGTACACGGAGATCACACCACCATACTTTATTTTCCCAATAAGTGTATCCATATCACTGTCACTCTGCCTAGCGCCCTGCAGGTATGACACGTATGTATAGTTATAAGTTGTCAAATTCAAACGTACCAGGTAAGGTTTTTGCATACACTACCGGATTTCAGATCTTTTCCATATGAGCCAAAAGCACTCGGCAAAGCCTGTTTTATACTCAGCAAAGGCTTTGCGGCACTCGGCAAATCGCGGCATTTTTCGGGTGAAAATCGCGCGCTTCGCCGCCAGTGGGATTCGAACTCGTGGGCTCTCTCGCACGGTTTCTACCTTAACCACTGCACTACACCATCACATGTGTCTATAAGTAGTTTTAGTTCCCCACATATTATATCAAACTAAGTGTAAATTACATTTTCGAAGCTCTAAAATGAACTACAAAGTTTTATAACTTTTCGAGATCTACACTTTTCGTTTAGGAAGTTTTTCCAACCGAGGTTGTTTATGAAATTTGAATTTCAAATTTGAGAAATTCAAACGTAGGTTTAGCATGGCAAGATGAACTCAAATGAAAAAGTTATCAACTACAAAGTTTCATAACTTTTCGAGATGTATAAACTTTATTTTGGGTGTTTTTCCATCCGAGGTCGTTTAAAAATTCGTATTTTGAATTTTTCAAATTCACATGTAGGTTTAGCATGGCAAGATGAACTCAAATGAAAAGTTTTCAACTATAAAGTTTTATAACTTTTTGAGATCTATAAACTTTATTTTGGGTGTTTTCCATCTGTGCACTTTTAAAAAATTCATATTTTGAATTTTGAAATTCACACGTAGTTTAGCGAGACAAGATGAACTCAAATGAAAAAGTTTTGAACTAGAACATTTCATATCTTCTCAAGATCTACGAACTTTATTTTTGTTGTTTAGTCATTTGTTCACCCAACGTGGTGGTTCTAACATAGTTCACAATTCTTATATACCTCTCTAATAGTTTTATGAAACTTATTAGAGAGATGTAGATTTTGTGAACAGCATTAGTATTGATTTGTCAAATGAAGAAATGACCAATATAAACTTTGTAGATTTTAAAAAGTTATACAGCTTTGTGGTAAAAAAAAACTTTTTCATTTGAGTTAATTTAGGGTCTCAAAATATATTTTGAAAAAGACTCTTTGCCAAGTGCCAAAAGGCAGGCGCTCGACAAAGAGCTCTTTGCCGAGTGCCCGAGATTTGGCACTTAGCAAAGAATTTGTACTCGGCAAATTAGCGATTTCCAGTAGAGATAAGGCCTTCCGTAGATTTATTCCTTGCATTGGTTGTTTAAAAGATAAAACATAGACAAGTTTTGAAACATGAAAAGAGCAGTTGCATCGAATTATCACGAAATGTACTTTCAGCTATTATCTGTTCTATATACTGAAAAATCATGGTCTATGTGTGCACCACACTGCTATCTATATATGTCTAGCACGCGGCAGTTCAAATTATCTTGCTTTCCAATGCTAGGGGGTGGCCAAGTTGCTAGAAGAATTGTACAGACTCTATTGAGCTAACCACCTTATATGCACCATTCAAAACTCACATTTTCATGGCATTCAGTCGCACTTATTCCATATTTACAGTTAGTTATTATCACTCAGTTTTATATCGATTTACTGCTCTTAGTTATGGACATAACCAAATAAACTATGGTGTACAAATTTTATTTTGACCCAAGTGGAAATGTTATGTGAGATAAATTGGCACATATTACAAAATCTAAGGTATTATTCATTTTTAGAAATTGAATTGAAAGCCCACGCTTGCCAAGTAATAACAGACTATGTTATCTATAAAATTGAAACTCTATATGGAAAGGCATAATCCTTTTCTGCACTTTATATGGCAGCTTCTCTAACTTAAAATTATGAAAGCAAGGCAAAACATTTTTGAACATGTCAGTAAATGAATCCTGAATAAAAAGCTTAACTAGTGTTGTACTAATAGTAGAAGATAACAAAGAAAAAAATAATAGTGATATGGCAAAAGCCAGAAGCAACTATAATCTGCAATAAACTTGTATTGAGCAAGAAATAGGTTATGCAAGTACTGCAGATATTGTTGATTTTTTTCCATTCATGCATTACCAGACTAGAGGTTTTTCCTGACTGTCAACCATCAGGAAAACGTGGAAAAACGTCAGGAATAAGATTCCTGTTGGGCAATCGTCCGGAAACTGCCGACAGGAATGTGTCGACAGGAAAGGTAATACTCCACCCCCAAAAAAAAAACATGTCATTCTAGTTTGTCAAAGTTTATAGAGAACATTCTCAACGTATTTATGACACCAGTGCCAATATGTATATGGGCATGTGGTGGTGTTGTATCCTTTTCTGAATTATTTTCTATAAATTTTATGATACACGCACGCGTGCGCATTTGGTGGTACTAAGCATTTCCCATGCAATGGAGGTTAGTGGCTGTGGAGTGTGTCCAAGTTGTACTCGATCAAAAAAATGTATACTATGAAAATATGTTTGATGATGAACCTAGTGATATGTTTTTGGTATATATTGTTGATATTTCTTACATATTTTGTCAACTTTCACATACATTCACAAATGAAAAAACTAGAATGCCAAGTTTTTTGGAGTTGACGTAGTACCTTTTCATAAAATGCACAAATAGATGGGCGACCATCAGTGAACCATCTGAGCTCCGACACTAGGTACGGCACCCTCGTGGCGAAGATCGCACTCTGCAAGTTTTGAGTTGACACGACTATCCTGCTGCCGTTCTCATTGTCAGGCAGGTACATTCTTATAGTGTTCCACTCTACCAAATCAGATACCTGTTCCAGAACAACCAGATACTTTTGCTTGGTCACTTGTTGGATGAGCTCGGTGCTGGAAAGACCATTGGTTGCTTGGTGCGAGGAGCCCACGAATAAGAGTTGAGCTAGCAAGGTTCTGAGGAACGCTTCAAGCTTAAAGGGATGTGTAATCTTGACCCAGGCACGTCGATCGAACCATTGGGAGATTTTTGTGTCATGGTAAGCCATCTGGATATCATATGATGCATAACGATCATCACCCCCCCAAAGCCAGATCACTTGAAGGTCATCGCCTCCTAATTCACGGATGATCAAATTTTGAAGGCTATCAACATCACGTAATCTGTCAGTCTCATTCATCCACACTTGGCGTAGGACCTCGAATGCTGTTGATGATAGGTCGGCCATGGTTGGCATGACGGCCTTGGACTCCAAGCCAGAGCTCGAACCGGAGTCGTCACTGCTAAAGAGGTTGTAGCGTGTGTTCCATTGGCTCACATCATGGACCCTAGCCTTGAGCAGCTTCATCTCGGTGACAGCCTCGTCGAGGTCCCGTGGTGGCGCCACGCGCCGTGGCACCGTCCAGGATGGCACCAGGCGCCACCAACATGAACACAGCGACTTGTCCTTGTCCAGGTGGGCGACCAACTCGACCCAGTTTTCTACGTCAAAGGCCAGGTCGCGGAGCTGCCGCACCCAGGCCCTCACCACCTCGTTCTTCTTGGCGCGCTCCCTGTTGGCGACCTTGAGGAAGGACTGCATCATCTGGAACTCGCCAGTGATGAACTGTAAATCCTGTTGCACTCCTTCCTTGAGCTTCTTCTCTTCCTCTATCGCCCACTGGATGCGACTCAGTGCCCCCTCCACCACCGTCTTGGTCAGCCCAAGTGCCAATTCCGCCATTGTGGACTTGTCTACATTAGAGCAAAAATAAGCAGTCGTTCATATTCTCGAGGTCATGAATGGATCGGAGGAACCTATTTATGTCCCAGTTGCAGTGCAACTAATCCATTATATTTTTTGTTATAGTGCGTGCTATATTTTGTAGCTAATCAAAGAATAATAGTCACATTGAGTTACAATTATTATACCATACTAATTTATGAATCTCTTTACTATAAAAGAGCGAAGAAATTGTAAAATAGCTGTTACCCAAAATTCCAAACCCACCCTATATACCAACCCTTAGATGATTTAATGTCTTTAGACCTAATGGAGGATATTAATCTGACCGTGAGCCACACAAGGAGGCGTAAGATTTCTTACGTTCCCACCATGAACCGCCCCCTCGAGAGTCCCCAACCAAACCTCACGTAAGCCCTCAGAATTCTATCCATAAAACCATCACGAAAGCCATCAAGCCTTGCCCCTCTCTTGCACCGGAGTCCACACGATCACCATCTGTATCTCCAGAGTCCCAATGCCCATTGCCACCTCGATCCAAACCCAACCCAACATCCAGAGCCACGATGTCTCTTGCACGGCGCTGTTGCCCCGCATGGATGCAGCAGCCGATGCCGGATAAGCCTCCCAAGGAGAACCGGTTCATCATCAGGCGCCGCGAGGCTACGAAGCAGAGGCTTCCGCCGAGCCGCCGTCGTCTCCCGGCGCACAGCAACCCAAGCCGCCGCAGGAATTGTATTGTATGTACCAAGGAACGGATCCACTCAAATTATTATATGTACGGATTTAAAAGTTTCTCTTTTTTCCGTGCAAAATATTTTGATCTGGCTAGGAGAGTGTGCTACTCGCATATCGATTTCAAACTTTGAACACAACTTGTACTAATAGGTGACCAGATGTATTGTGTCATATTCCTTTTTTCCATGTAGAACAAATCAGGTGTGTAGAAGGACGAGGAGAAGGCGCACAAGAAGGAGCTCAATGATCTGTTCAGTTCGTCATCAGCAAACCAAGGTCCCTTCGTACGGCCTCCTTCTCTTTTTGTTGTGTTTATATGCATCTTATGTTGTCTATCACTTGGCTGTAGCTTTTAGATTATTAATCACGCCAAGTAAGGTCTCCATATATAAAAATAAGATTCAACAAATTCTCTCTCTCTCTCTCTCTCTATCATTTTATTCAGAAACCTGTGCGATCTTTCCAGAAACTCACTTATTGGCAGTGGATTTACAACACCACCAGGTTGCACGTACGCAAGATCGTGAAGCTACTGCATGAGCGAGATGTTGCATTTGTACATCCCTGTGATAAGATCCATGGCTGGAAGGTGAGGAGTTGTATTGAACTTTTTAGTTGTTGGTATGAATTATTCTTCTTGAACTATGAATGTCTTTGTATTAAATTGATCTTAGGGAACATAATGGGTATAGATGTGTAAATGGAATTACCTCCTAAGATAATCTTAGGTTAAGATTAATTATAATAAAATAAATTATTTAGTGATATCATAAGTTTGTCCCCAACTGCGCCTATATATATATATATATATATATATATATATATATATATATATATATATATATATATATATATATATATATATATATATATATATATATATATATATATATATATATATATATATATATATATATATATATATATATATATATATATATATATATATAATCAATGTCCATGTTAAACAAAGTATCTCCTAATATTTGGAAGCTTGAAGCTTGTTATGCATTAAAGCTTGGAGCATGGTAATCACAAAAATAGTTACTTCTATGAATTCCATAGGAAGGACTTAGATGACCTACAACATAATGACTTTCTGAGATATTGTGAAAGATTGACTTGTGATAAAATGCTACATTATCTAGGAAGACAGCCCGGGGCGCGGCCAAAATTTCATAGGAGCAGGTCTTTAGAAAAATGTGAAATCAGCCCATTAGCCCCGTGGAGCCCACGAACTCTCAACCTAGCCCTGGCAGCCTGCTTGCCTTCCGCAGTCCCGCGTGTGCGCCATCCTCACTCGAGTCTCTCTGACTCTCCTGCAGGAGGAACTCTCCGTTGTCTGCTCCAGTCCGTAGATCGCAGGCGCAGCTCTCTAGCCAGGCAGGCGGTCGTGGCAGCTGGCAGGCGCTGCGCAGCCGCAATCGCGCGGACGCGCCTCCGTTGGCGCTGGCTGCCTGGACAACTCCCGACGACTGGGGCCGCGCCACCTAGCCGCGGTAGACACTGCAGCTCGATCACTCTCGAACAGGAAGCGTTTACGGTACGCTGCCCTCATCCTGTGCCCTGTGACCTATCCAAGCCCAGTAATGCTACTTACAGGACGTTCGACGCGTGTCGAACGGCGCGTCGAGCCGCTGTTGGGCCGAGTGGGCGGTGGCCCGCATAGACACCAGACTCCCCCCAAACCCGCCCCCTCATCGACCCCCCTCGTCATTTCCGCCTGCTGCTCCCACTCTCTCACGCGCTCTCGCGTTCCCCCGCCTCCAGCTTCGCCGTCGTCGCCGCATCGCCGACGCCGTCGCGCGCCACCGTGCTGCCCCCGTGGTCCTCCTCGCGCACTCGCGCACTCCTCCTCCTTCTTCTCTCCCCCTCACACGCGCCCCAAGTCTCTTCTCGAGCGGCTACGGGGTAATGGCGCTGGCGGTCGCGGACCCGCTGGATCCGGCGCCAGCGGCCGTGGATCCGCCGGATCCGGTGGCGGTGGCCATGGATCCGCCGGATCCGGCGACGGGCACCGTCGATCCGTGGGTCGGCGCTGCAGAGGTGGCGGATCTGCCCCTCCGATGAGCTGGGGCCGCCGCGACTCCTGCTGATCCGGTGGCGGTGGCCACGGATCCGGCGGATCCGGCGACGGGCACCGTCGACCCGTGTGTCCGCGCTGCAGAGGTGGCAGTTCCGCCCCTCCGGCGAGCTGGGGCCGCCGCGCGCTCCTGCTGCTCGCCCTCCTTTGTGGGGGTTCTCCGGTGGCATGCCCATTTGGTGGCTGGATCCGGTGGCAGCTGTCGCGGATCCGGCGGATTCGGCGACGACGGCCCTGGATCCGCCGGATCCGGCGACGGCGGCCATGGATCCTCCTCCTCGTCCCCTCATCCTCTTCCCCCCCCTCAGGATCTAATGTTTCTATTGGCGTACCCGCTGTGTTTCAGCGTGGTTTTTTCAATGTTTCGGCCACTGATTGCGAGATGTTTCGGGCAAACCCTCCCCTCCTCTCCCCCCTCTCCGGATCCAATGTTTCTTTTGCTGTTCCCGCTGTGTTTCAGCATTTTTTTTCAATGTTTGGGCCACTGATGATGAGATGTGAGATGTTTCACAGATGATGAGATTATCTCTCTGATGTTGCTCCCCCCTCCCCTACCCCCGCTCCGGTTCTAAATGTTTCTGTGGCCGGTTCGCCGGTGTTTCATTGCTTCGGTCTCAATGTTTCGCGCGCAGATGATGAGATGCTCCCTCTGATGTGCACTCCTCTCCCCTTCCCATCATCCTCTAACCTGTGTTTCAACAAGCTTTTTCATTTTGTTTCATTATTATGGTTCTGATGTTGTTTCTTTTTTTTTGGCATTTTTTTCTGGGATTTTATATTTGTTTCACCAAGTTTTTTGGATTGTTTCTTTTTATTTCTCAGTTTGTTTCAATTTCAGTATGTTCTCTGTTTCTAGTTTTAAATTTTTTGTGTTTCTTTTTTTTGTTTTTTTGTTTCATTGGCACGCCGGCCATGTTTGGCGGCGGCGGCACACCGGTCACGGGAGGAGCATCGCTATCAGGTGTGCGCGATAGCGGGGTGGCGTGCGTGTCATGGGGTGTGTCGCGGTGGGGGGCGGGGCGCCCGCGCGTGCCCCTGTGCGTGTGTGCCCGTGCGGTGTGTGTGCGTGCGTGTCCCGCGCGGAGGGTGGCGTATGTCTGCCGTGGGCCGGGCAGCTCGACCGACCGTTCTATGGTAGAACGTTCGATCGGCAACAGGACCCATCCGAGCCGCCTACGAGCTGCGACCCGTTCAGTTAGCCTGGGGCGCAGCCCGTTTATAAATCCGCCACTGATACGATTGCTGTAGCACCACGGACATAAGGCCGATATAGAATA
>JAENPR010002309.1:0-63250 GCA_018135685.1 Themeda triandra | reverse complement strand
GGGTGATGACAAACATTGTGGTGGGGAGGCCGGAAGGCATCAAAACGCCATAACCATGGCATACGGTCATGCTGACCTAGTGTCGAGAGCGCCAGGACACGCACCCGAACCGGGCGTGCGGTATATTCGTGTGTGCAAATATGGCGGTTCTAGAGCCGTGGAGCCATGGTTAAGGGCCATTCGGGTTCTCGAGCGGCAACAAACACCTATGGTGGAGAGGCTAGAGGTGTCAAAATACCTTAACCATGGCGTACGGGCATGCTTGACTTAGTGCCAGGAGCCATAGGATGCGTTCGAACTGACCGTGCGGCAACATGGTCGTGTGTGCAAATATGGCAGTTTTGGAGCCGTGGAGCCAAGGTTAAGGGCCGTTCAGGCTCTCGAGCGATGGCAAACGCTATGGTAGAGAGGTGAGAGGTGTCAAAATGCCTTAACCATGGCGTACGGGCATGCTTGACTCGGTCTGCCCCGAGCCATAGGATGCGTTAGGAACCGACCGTGCGGCCGCATGGTCGTGTGTGCAAATATGGCAGTTTTGCAGCCGTGGAGCTATGGTTAAGGGCCCTTCAGGCTCTCGGGTGATGGAAAACTCTATGGTGGAGAGGTGAGAGGCATCAAAATGGCTTAACCATGGCGTACGGGTGTGCTTGAACCGGTGCCGAGAGCCGTAGGATGCACGGGATCCGGCCGTGCGCCGGCACGATCGTGTGTGCAATTATCGATGTTCTGAGTCGTGGAGCTATAGTTAAAGGCCGTTCGGGCTCTCGGGTGATGACAAACATTGTGGTGGTGGGGCCGGAGGCGTCAAAATGCCTTAACCATGGCATACGGTCGTGCTTGACCTAGTGTCGAGAGCTATAGGACATGCGAGGAACCGGCGTGCGGTAGCATAGTCGTGTGTGCAAATATGGCGGTTCTAGAGCGGTGGAGCCATGGTTAAGGGCCATTCGGGTTCTTGGGCAGCAACAAATGCTGTGGTCGAGGCCGGCGGTGTCAAAACGCCTTAACCATAGTGCATGGGCGTGCTTGACTTGGTGCGAGGAGCCGTATGATGCGCGAGAACCGGCCGTGCGGCAAAGAAAAGTCGTGTGTGCAAATATGGCGGTTCCGGAGCGTGGAGCCGAGGTTAAGTGCCGTTCGGGCTCTCGAGTGACGGCAAACGCTATGGTAGAGAGGCCCGGAGGTGTCAAAATGCCTTAACCATGGCGTACGAGGGCATGCTCGACTCGGCCGGGAGCCATAAAATGCGTTGGAACCGACCGTGCGGCGGCATGGTCGAGTGTGCAAATATGGCAGTTTTGGAGCCGTGGAGGCATGGTTAAGGGCCCTTCGGGCTCTCGGGTGATGGAAAACTCTATGGTGGAGAGGTGAGAGGCATCAAAATGGCTTAACCATGGCGTACGGAGGGCGTGCTTGACCCGGTGCCGAGAGCCATAGGATGCACGGATCCGACCGTGCGGCGGCACGGTCGTGTGTGCAATTATGGATGTTCGAGTCGTGGAGCTGTAGTTAAGGGCCGTTCGGGCTCTTGGGTGATGACAAACATTGTGGTGGTGAGGCCGGAGGCATCAAAACACCATAACCATGGCATACGGTCATGCTTGACCTAGTGTCAAGAGCTGTAGGACACGCACGAACCGGGTGCGGTAGCATATTCGTGTGTGCAAATATGGCGGTTCTAGAGCCGTGGAGCCATGGTTAAGGGCCATTTAGGGTTCTCGGCGGCAACAAACGCCGTGGTGGAGAGGCTAGAGGTGTCAAAATACCTTAACCATGGCGTACGGGCATGCTTGACTTAGTGCCGGGAGCCATAGGATGCGTTAGGCTGACCGTGCGGCAACATGGTCGTGTGTGCAAATATGGCGGTTTTGGAGCCGTGGAGCCAAGGTTAAGGGCCGTTCGGGCTCTCGAGCGATGGCAAACGCTATGGTAGAGAGGCCGAGAGGTGTCAAAATGCCTTAACCATGGCGTACGGGCATGCTTGACTCGGTCTTGAGAGCCATAGGATGCGTTGGAACCGACCGTGCGGCAGCATGGTCGTGTGTGCAAATATGGCAGTTTTGCAGCCATGGAGCTGTGGTTAAGGGCCCTTCAGGCTCTCGGGTGATGGAAAACTCTATGGTGGAGAGGTGAGAGGCATCAAAATGGCTTAACCATGGCGTACGGGTGTGCTTGAACCGGTGCCGAGAGCCGTAGGATGCACGGATCCGGCCGTGCGCCGGCACAGTCGTGTGTGCAATTATCGATGTTCGGAGTCGTGGAGCTATAGTTAAGGGCCGTTCGGGCTCTCGGGTGATGACAAACATTGTGGTGGTGGGGCCGGAGGCGTCAAATGCCTTAACCATGGCATACGGTCGTGCTTGACCTAGTGTCGAGAGCTATAGGACATGCGGGAACCGGGCGTGCGGTAGCATAGTCGTGTGTGCAAATATGGCGGTTCTAGAGCGGTGGAGCCATGGTTAAGGGCCATTCGGGTTCTTGGGCAGCAACAAATGCTGTGGTCGAGAGGCCAGCGGTGTCAAAATGCCTTAACCATAGTGCATGGGCGTGCTTGACTTGGTGCGAGGAGCCGTATGATGCGCAGGAACCGCGTGCGGGCAAGAAAGTCGTGTGTGCAAATATGGCGCTTCCGGGCCGTGGAGCCGAGGTTAAGTGCCGTTCGGGCTCTCGAGTGATGGCAAAGCGCTATGGTAGAGAGGCCGGAGGTGTCAAAATGCCTTAACCATGGCGTACGGGCATGCTTGACTCGGAGCCGGGAGCCATAAAATGCGTTGGAACCGACCGTGCGGCGGCATGGTCGAGTGTGCAAATATGGCGGTTTTGGAGCCGTGGAGGCATGGTTAAGGGCCCTTCGGGCTCTTAGGTGATGGAAAACTCTATGGTGGAGAGGTGAGAGGCATCAAAATGGCTTAACCATGGCGTACGGGCGTGCTTGACCCGGTGCCGAGAGAGCCATAGGATGCACGGATCCGGCCGTGCGCGGCAAAGACAAGTCGTGTGTGCAATTATGGATGTTCAGGTCGTGGAGCTGTAGTTAAGGGCCGTTCGGGCTCTTGGGTGATGACAAACATTGTGGTGGTGAGGCCGAGGCATCAAAACACCATAACCATGGCATACGGTCATGCTTGACCTAGTGTCAAGAGCAGAGGACACGCATGAACCGGGCTATGCGGTAGCATATTCGTGTGTGCAAATATGGCGGTTCTAGAGCGGTGGAGCCATGGTTAAGGGCCATTCGGGTTCTTAGGGCGGCAACAAATGCTGTGGTGGAGAGGCTAGAGGTGTCAAAATACCTTAACCATGGCGTACGGGCATGCTTGACTTAGTGCCGGGAGCCATAGGATGCGTTGGGAACCGACCGTGCGGCAACATGGTCGTGTGTGCAAATATGGCGGTTTTGGAGCCATGGAGCCAAGGTTAAGGGCCGTTCGTGCTCTCGAGCGATGGCAAACGCTATGGTAGAGAGGCGAGGTGTCAAAATGCCTTAACCATGGCGTACGGGCATGCTTGACTCGGTCCGAGAGCCATAGGATGCGTTGGAACCGGCCGTGCGGCAAAGCATGGTCGTGTGTGCAAATATGGCGGTTTGCGGCCCCGTGGAGCCATGGTTAAGGGCCCTTCGGGCTCTCGTGTGATGGAAAACTCTATGGTGGAGAGGTGAGAGGCATCAAAATGGCTTAACCATGGCGTACGGGTGTGCTTGAACCGGTGCCGAGAGCCGTAGGATGCACGGGATCCGGCCGTGCGGCAAAGACAAGTCGTGTGTGCAATTATGGATGTTACGGAGTCGTGGAGCTATAGTTAAGGGCCGTTCGGGCTCTCGGGTGATGACAAACATTGTGGTGGTGGGGCCGGGCGTCAAAATGCCTTAACCATGGCATACGGTCGTGCTTGACCTAGTGTCGAGAGCTATAGGACATGCGGGAACCGGGTGCGGTAGCGAGTCGTGTGTGCAAATATGGCAGTTCTAGAGCGGTGGAGCCATGGTTAAGGGCCATTCGGGTTCTTGGGCAGCAACAAATGCTGTGGTCGAGAGGCCAGCGGTGTCAAAACGCCTTAACCATAGTGCATGGGCGTGCTTGACTTGGTGCGAGGAGCCGTATGATGCGCAGGAACCGGCCGTGCGAGCGGCAAAGTCGTGTGTGCAAATATGGCGGTTACGGAGCCGTGGAGCCGAGGTTAAGTGCCGTTCGGGCTCTCGAGTGACGGCAAACGCTATGGTAGAGAGGCCGAGGTGTCAAAATGCCTTAACCATGGCGTACGGGCATGCTCGACTCGGTCCGGGAGCCATAAAATGCGTTGAACCGACCGTGCGGCAATGGTCGAGTGTGCAAATATGGCGGTTTGGAGCCGTGGAGGCATGGTTAAGGGCCCTTCGGGCTCTCGAGGTGATTGAAAACTCTATGGTGGAGAGGTGAGAGGCATCAAAATGGCTTAACCATGGCGTACGGGCGTGCTTGACCCGGTGCCGAGAGCCATAGGATGCACGGATCCGGCGTGCGGCAGCACGGTCGTGTGTGCAATTATGGATGTTGAGTCGTGGAGCTATAGTTAAGGGCCGTTCGGGCTCTTGGGTGATGACAAACATTGTGGTGGTGAGGCCGGAGGCATCAAAACACCATAACCATGGCATACGGTCATGCTTGACCTAGTGTCAAGAGCTGTAGGACACGCAGGAACCGGCCGTGCGGTAGCATAGTCGTGTGTGCAAATATGGCAGTTCTAGAGCCATGGAGCCATGGTTAAGGGCCATTCAGGTTCTCAGGCGGCAACAAACGCTGTGGTGGAGAGGCTAGAGGTGTCAAAATACCTTAACCATGGCGTACGGGCATGCTTGACTTAGTGCCAGGAGCCATAGGATGCGTTGGAACTGACCGTGCGGCAACATGGTCGTGTGTGCAAATATGGCAGTTTTGGAGCCGTGGAGCCAAGGTTAAGGGCCGTTCAGGCTCTCGAGCGATGGCAAACGCTATGGTAGAGAGGCCAGAGGTGTCAAAATGCCTTAACCATGGCGTACGGGCATGCTTGACTCAGTGCCGAGAGCCATAGGATGCGTTGGAACCGACCGTGCGGCAGCATGGTCGTGTGTGCAAATATGGCAGTTTTGCAGCCGTGGAGCCATGGTTAAGGGCCCTTCAGGCTCTCGGGTGATGGAAAACTCTATGGTGGAGAGGTGAGAGGCATCAAAATGGCTTAACCATGGCGTACGGTGTGCTTGAACCGGTGCCGAGAGCCGTAGGATGCACAGGATCCGGCCGTGCGCCAGCACAGTCGTGTGTGCAATTATCGATGTTCTGGGGTCGTGGAGCTATAGTTAAGGGAAGTTCGGGCTCTCGGGTGATGACAAACATTGTGGTGGTGGGGCCAGAGGCGTCAAAATGCCTTAACCATGGCATACGGTCGTGCTTGACCTAGTGTCGAGCTATAGGACATGTAGGAACCGAGGCTGTGCGGTAGCATAGTCGTGTGTGCAAATATGGCGTTCTAGAGCGGTGGAGCCATGGTTAAGGGCCATTCGGGTTCTTGGGCAGCAACAAATGCTGTGGTCGAGAGGCCAAAGGGTGTCAAAATGCCTTAACCATAGTGCATGGGCGTGCTTGACTTGGTGCGAGGAGCCGTATGATGCGCGAGGAACCGGCCGTGCGGCGGCAAAGTCGTGTGTGCAAATATGGCGGTTCGGGAGCCGTGGAGCCAAGGTTAAGTGCCGTTCGGGCTCTCAGTGACGGCAAACGCTATGGTAGAGAGGCCCGAGAGGTGTCAAAATGCCTTAACCATGGCGTACGGGCATGCTTGACTCGGGCGGGAGCCATAAAATGCGTTGGAACCGACCGTGCGGCAGCATGGTTGAGTGTGCAAATATGGCGCTTTTGAGCCGTGGAGGCATGGTTAAGGGCCCTTCGCAGGCTCTCGAGGTGATGGAAAACTCTATGGTGGAGAGGTGAGAGGCATCAAAATGGCTTAACCATGGCGTACGGGCGTGCTTGGCCCGGCCGAGAGCCATAGGATGCACAGGATCCGGCCGTGCGGCAAAGCACGGTCGTGTGTGCAATTATGGATGTTCGGAGTCGTGGAGCTGTAGTTAAGGGCCGTTCGGCTCTTGGGTGATGACAAACATTGTGGTGGTGAGGCCGGAGGCATCAAAACGCCTTAACCATGGCATACGGTCATGCTTGACCTAGTGTCAAGAAGCTGTAGGACACGCACGAACCGGGCCGTGCGGTAGCATATTCGTGTGTGCAAATATGGCGGTTCTAGAGCCGTGGAGCCATGGTTAAGGGCCATTCGGGTTCTCGGCGGCAACAAATGCTGTGGTGGAGAGGCTAGAGGTGTCAAAATGCCTTAACCATGGCGTACGGGCATGCTTGACTCGGTGCCGGGAGCCATAGGATGCGTTGGAACCGTGCGTGCGGCATGGTCGTGTGTGCAAATATGGCAGTTCTGGAGCCGTGGAGCCAAGGTTAAGGGCCGTTCAGGCTCTCGAGCGATGGCAAACACTATGGTAGAGAGGCTAGAGGTGTCAAAATGCCTTAACCATGGCGTACGGGCATGCTTGACTCAGTGCCGAGAGCCATAGGATGCGTTGGAACCGACCGTGCGGCAGCATGGTCGTGTGTGCAAATATGGCGGTTTTGGCCGTGGAGCGTGGTTAAGGGCCCTTCGGGCTCTCGGGTGATGAAAAACTCTATGGTGGAGAGGTGAGAGGCATCAAAATGGCTTAACCATGGCGTACGGGTGTGCTTGACCCGGTGCCGAGAGCCGTAGGATGCACGGGATCCGGGCGTGCGGCGGCACGATCGTGTGTGCAATTATGGATGTTCGGAGTCGTGGAGCTATAGTTAAGGGCCGTTCGGGCTCTCGGGTGATGACAAATATTGTGGTGGTGAGGCCGGGCGTCAAAATGCCTTAACCATGGCATACGGTCGTGCTTGACCTAGTGTCGAGAGCTATAGGACATGCGAGGCCGGGCGTGTGGTAGCATAGTCGTGTGTGCAAATATGGCGGTTCTAGAGCGTTTGGAGCCATGGTTAAGGGCCATTCGGGTTCTTGGGCGGCAATAAACGCTGTGGTGGAGAGGCCAAAGGTGTTAAAATGCCTTAACCATGGTGCATGGGCATGCTTGACTTGGTGCGAGGAGCCGTAGGACGCATAGGAACCGGCCGTGCGGCGCAAAGTCGTGTGTGCAAATATGGCGCTTCGGAGCCGTGGAGCCGAGGTTAAGGGCCATTCGGGCTCTCGAGCGACGACAAACGCTATGGTAGAGAGGCCAGAGGTGTCAAAATGCCTTAACCATGGCGTACGGGCTTGCTTGACTCAGTGTCGGGAGCCATAGGATGCGTTGGAACCGACCATGCGGCAGCATGGTCGTGTGTGCAAATATGGCGGTTTACTTGGCGTGGAGCCATGGTTAAGGGCACTTCGGGCTCTCGGGTGATGGAAAACTCTATGGTGGAGAGGTGAGAGGCATCAAAATGGCTTAACCATGGCGTACGGGTGTGCTTGAACCGGTGCCGAGAGCCGTAGGATGCACAGGATCCGGCCGTGCGCCGGCACGATCGTGTGTGCAATTATGGATGTTCGAGTCGTGGAGCTATAGTTAAGGGCCGTTCGGGCTCTCGGGTGATGACAAACATTGTGGTGGTGGGGCGGAGGGTCAAAATGCCTTAACCATGGCATACGGTCGTGCTTGACCTAGTGTCGAGAGCTATAGGACACGTAGGAACCGGGGCGTGCGGTAGCATAGTCGCGTGTGCAAATATGGCAGTTCTAGAGCGGTGGAGCCATGGTTAAGGGCCATTCGGGTTCTTGGGCGGCAACAAATGCTTTGGGTCGAGAGGCCGAGGTGTCAAAATGCCTTAACCATAGTGCATGGGCGTGCTTGACTTGGTGCGAGGAGCCGTAGGATGCGTTAGGAACCGGCCGTGCGGCGGCAAAGTCGTGTGTGCAAATATGGCGGTTACGGAGCCGTGGAGCCAAGGTTAAGTGCCGTTCGGGCTCTCGAGTGACGGCAAACGCTATGGTAGAGAGGCCGAGGTGTCAAAATGCCTTAACCATGGCGTACGGGCATGCTTGACTCGGAGCCCATAAAATGCGTTGAACCGGAGCCATAAAATGCATTGGATCCGGCTCTATGGTGGAGAGGTGCATCAAAATGGCAACCATGGCGTCGTGTGTGCAATTATGGATGTCCGACCGTGCGGGCAAAGGAGTGTGCAATTATGGATGTTACGAGTCGTGGAGCTGTAGTTAAGGGCCGTTCGGGCTCTTAGGTGATGACAAACATTGTGGTGGTGAGGCCAGGAGGCATCAAAACGCCTTAACCATGGCATACGGTCATGCTTGACCTAGTGTCAAGAGCTGTAGGACACGCACGAACCGGCCGTGTGCGGTAGCATATTCGTGTGTGCAAATATGGCGTTCTAGAGTCAGGAGCCATGGTTAAGGGCCATTCGGTTCTCGGGCGGCAACAAACGCTGTGGTGGAGAGGCTAGAGGTGTCAAAATGCCTTAACCATGGCGTATGGGCATGCTTGACTCGGTGCCGGGAGCCATAGGATGCGTTGGAACCGACCGTGCGGCAAAGCATGGTCGTGTGTGCAAATATGGCAGTTCGGAGCCGTGGAGCCAAGGTTAAGGGCCGTTCGGGCTCTCGAGCGATGGCAAACACTATGGTAGAGAGGCCGGAGGTGTCAAAATGCCTTAACCATGGCGTACGGGCATGCTTGACCTCGCCAGAGCCATAGGATGCGTTGGAACCGACCGTGCGGCAGCATGGTCGTGTGTGCAAATATGGCGGTTTGCGGCCGTGGAGCCGTGGTTAAGGGCCCTTCGGGCTCTCGGGTGATGGAAAACTCTATGGTGGAGAGGTGAGAGGCATCAAAATGGCTTAACCATGGCGTACGGGTGTGCTTGAACCGGTGCCGAGAGCCGTAGGATGCACGGGATCCGGCCGTGCGCCGGCACGGTCGTGTGTGCAATTATGGATGTTCTCGATTCATGGAGCTATAGTTAAGGGCCGTTCGGGCTCTCGAGTGATGACAAATATTGTGGTGGTGAGGCCGGAGAGGCATCAAAATGCCTTAACCATGGCATACGGTCGTGCTTGACCTAGTGTCGAGAGCTATAGGACATGCGTAGAACCGTCGTGTGGTAGCATAGTCGTGTGTGCAAATATGGCGCTTCTAGAGCGGTGGAGCCATGGTTAAGGGCCATTCGGGTTCTCGGGCGGTAACAAATGCTGTGGTGGAGAGGCCAAAGGTGTTAAAATGCCTTAACCATGGTGCATGGGCGTGCTTGACTTGGTGCGAGGAGCCGTAGGACGATAGGAACCGGCCGTGCGGCAAAGAAAAGTCGTGTGTGAAAATATGGCAGTTCTGGAGCCGTGGAGCCGAGGTTAAGTGCCATTCAGGCTCTCGAGTGATGGCAAACGCTATGGTAGAGAGGCCAGAGGTGTCAAAATGCCTTAACCATGGCGTACAGGCATGCTTGACTCAGTGCCGGGAGCCATAAAATGCATAGGATCCGACCGTGCGGCAGCACAGTCGTGTGTGCAATTATGGATGTTCTGGAGTCGTGGAGCTATAGTTAAGGGCACTGTTCGGGTGATGGAAAACTCTTGGTGGAGGTGATGACAAACAACCATGTGGTGGTGAGGCCGAGAGGCATCACAAACGCCTTAATCATGGCTATAGTTAAGGGCCGTCATGCTTGACAAACATTGTGTCAAGGTGTCAAAACGCCTTAACCATGGCATACGGTCGTGCTTGACCTAGTGTCGCAGCACACGTAGGAACCGGGCCGTGCGGTAGCATATTCGTGTGCAAATATGGCGGTTCTAGAGCGGTGGAGCCATGGTTAAGGGCCATTCAGGTTCTCGAGCGACAACAAATGCTGTGGTGGAGAGGCCAGAGGTGTCAAAATGCCTTAACCATGGCGTATGGGCATGCTTGACTTGGTGCGAGGAGCCATAGGATGCGTAGGAACCGGCCGTGCGGCGGCAAAGGTCGTGTGTGCAAATATGGCAGTTCTGGAGCCGTGGAGCCAAGGTTAAGGGCCGTTCAGGCTCTCGAGCGATGGCAAACGCTATGGTAGAGAGGCCAGAGGTGTCAAAATGCCTTAACCATGGCGTACGGGCATGCTTGACTCAGTGCCGAGAGCCATAGGATGCGTTGGATCCGGCTGTGCGGCAGCACAGTCGTGTGTGCAATTATGGATGTTCTGGAGTCGTGGAGCTGTAGTTAAGGGCCCTTCAGGCTCTTAGGTGATGGAAAACTCTATGGTGGAGAGGTGAGAGGCATCAAAATGGCTTAACCATGGCGTACGGTGTGCTTGACCGGTGCCAAGAGCCGTAGGATGCACGCACGAATCCGGCCGTGCGCCGTAGCATATCGTGTGTGCAATTATGGATGTTCTCGAGTCATGGAGCTATAGTTAAGGGCCGTTCGGGCTCTCGGTGATGACAAATATTGTGGTGGTGAGGCCGGAGGCATCAAAATGCCTTAACCATGGCATACGGGCATGCTTGACCTAGTGTCGAGAGCCATAGGACATGCGTTGGACCTGACCGTGTGGTAGCATAGTCGTGTGTGCAAATATGGCGGTTCTAGAGGTGTGGAGCCATGGTTAAGGGCCATTCGGGTTCTCGGGTGGTAATAAACAAACGCTATGGTGAGAGGCCAAAGGTGTTAAAATGCCTTAACCATGGTGCATGGGCGTGCTTGACTTGGTGCGAGGAGCCATAGGATGCATAGGAACCGGCCGTGCGGCAGCATGGTCGTGTGTGCAAATATGGCAGTTTTGGAGCCGTGGAGCCGAGGTTAAGGGCCCTTCAGGCTCTCGGTGATGGAAAACTCTATGGTGGAGAGGCCAGAGGTGTCAAAATGCCTTAACCATGGCGTACGGGTGTGCTTGACCCGGTGCGGAGCCATAAAATGCATTGGATCCGGCCGTGCGGCGGCACGGTCGTGTGTGCAATTATGGATGTTCAGGAGTCGTGGAGCTATAGTTAAGGGCCGTTCGGGCTCTTAGGTGATGACAAACATTGTGGTGGTGAGGCCGGAGGCATCAAAATGCCTTAACCATGGCATACGGTCATGCTTGACCTAGTGTCGAGAGCTATAGGACACGCAGAACCGGCCGTGCGGTAGCATATTCGTGTGTGCAAATATGGCAGTTCTAGAGTCGTGGAGCCATGGTTAAGGGCCATTCAGGTTCTCGGGCGGTAACAAACGCTGTGGTGGAGAGGCCAAAGGTGTCAAAATGCCTTAACCATGGTGCATGGGCGTGCTTGACTTGGTGCCAGGAGCCATAGGACGCGTAGGAACCGGCCGTGCGGCAGCATGGTCGTGTGTGCAAATATGGCAGTTCTGGAGCCGTGGAGCCAAGGTTAAGGGCCGTTCAGGCTCTCGAGTGATGGCAAACGCTATGGTAGAGAGGCCAGAGGTGTCAAAATGCCTTAACCATGGCGTACGGGCATGCTTGACTCTGTGCCAGGAGCCATAGGACGCGTTGGAACCGACCATGCGGCAGCATGGTTGTGTGTGCAAATATGGCAGTTTTGGAGCCGTGGAACCATGGTTAAGGGCCCTTCGGGCTCTCGGGTGATGGAAAACTCTATGGTGGAGAGGTGAGAGGCATCAAAATGGCTTAACCATGGCGTACGGGTGTGCTTGAACCGGTGCCAGAGTCGTAGGATGCACGGGATCCGGCCGTGCGCCGGCACGGTCGTGTGTGCAATTATGGATGTTCTCGAGTCGTGGAGCTATAGTTAAGGGCCGTTCGGGCTCTCGGTGATGACAAATATTGTGGTGGTGAGGCCGGAGGCATCAAAATGCCTTAACCATGGCATACGGTCGTGCTTGACCTAGTGTCGAGAGCTATAGGACATGCGAGGAACCGGGCGTGCGGTAGCATAGTCGTGTGTGCAAATATGGCAGTTCTAGAGCTGTGGAGCCATGGTTAAGGGCCATTCGGGTTCTCGGGTGGTAATAAACACTGTGGTGGAGAGGCCAAAGGTGTTAAAATGCCTTAACCATGGTGCATGGGCGTGCTTGACTTGGTGCGAGGAGCCGTAGGATGCGCAGGAACCGGCCGTGCGGCAGCAAAGTCGTGTGTGCAAATATGGCAGTTCTGGAGCCGTGGAGCCGAGGTTAAGTGCTGTTCAGGGTCTCGAGTGACGGCAAACGCTATGGTAGAGAGGCCAGAGGTGTCAAAATGCCTTAACCATGGCGTACGGCATGCTTGACTCGGAGCCGGAGCCATAAAATGCATTGGATCCGGCCGTGCGGGCAAAGACGTGTGTGCAATTATGGATGTTACGGAGTCGTGGAGCCGTAGTTAAGGGCCGTTCAGGCTCTTAGGTGATGACAAACATTGTGGTGGTGAGGCCAGAGGCATCAAAACGCCTTAATCATGGCATACGGTCATGCTTGACCTAGTGTCAAGAGCTGTAGGACACGCACGAACCGGCTGTGCGGTAGCATATTCATGTGTGCAAATATGGCAGTTCTAGAACTGTGGAGCCATGGTTAAGGGCCATTTAGGTTCTCAGGCGGCAACAAACGCTGTGGTGGAGAGGCTAGAGGTGTCAAAATGCCTTAACCATGGCGTATGGGCATGCTTGACTCAGTGCCAGGAGCCATAGGATGCGTTGGAACTGACCGTGCGGCAGCATGGTCGTGTGTGCAAATATGGCTGTTCTGGAGCCGTGGAGCCAAGGTTAAGGGCCGTTCAGGCTCTCGAGTGATGGCAAACGCTATGGTAGAGAGGCCAGAGGTGTCAAAATGCCTTAACCATGGCGTACGGGCATGCTTGACTCAGTGCCAAGAGCCATAGGATGCGTTGGAACCGACCGTGCGGCAGTATGGTCGTGTGTGCAAATATGGCAGTTTTGCAGCCGTGGAGCTGTGGTCAAGGGCCCTTCAGGCTCTCGGGTGATGGAAAACTCTATGGTGGAGAGGTGAGAGGCATCAAAATGGCTTAACCATGGCGTACGGGTGTGCTTGAACCGGTGCCAAGAGCCGTAGGATGCACAGGATCCGGCCGTGCGCCAGCACAGTCGTGTGTGCAATTATGGATGTTCTCGAGTCATGGAGCTATAGTTAAGGGCCGTTCGGGCTCTCGAAAGTGATGACAAATATTGTGGTGGTGGGGCCGGAGGTGTCAAAATGCCTTAACCATGGCATACGGTCGTGCTTGACCTAGTGTCGAGAGCTATAGGACATGCGTAGGAACCGGGCCGTGTGGTAGCATAGTCGTGTGTGCAAATATGGCGGTTCTAGAGGTGTGGAGCCATGGTTAAGGGCCATTCGGGTTCTCGGGTGGCAATAAATGCTGTGGTGGAGAGGCCAAAGGTGTTAAAATGCCTTAACCATGGTGCATGGGCGTGCTTGACTTGGTGCGAGGAGCCGTAGGATGCGCATAGGAACCGGCCGTGCGGCAAAGAAAGTCGTGTGTGCAAATATGGCGGTTCTGGGCCGTGGAGCCGAGGTTAAGTGCCGTTCAGGCTCTCGAGTGATGGCAAACGCTATGGTAGAGAGGCCAGAGGTGTCAAAATGCCTTAACCATGGAGTACAAGCATGCTTGACTCAGAGCCGGGAGCCATAAAATGCATTGGATCCGACCGTGCGGCAGCACAGTCGTGTGTGCAATTATGGATGTTCTGGAGTCGTAGTTAAGGGCTGTTCAGGCTCTTAGGTGATGACAAACATTGTGGTGGTGAGGCTAGAGGCATCAAAACGCCTTAACCATGGCATACGGTCATGCTTGACCTAGTGTCAAGAGCTGTAGGACACGCACGAACCGGCTGTGCGGTAGCATATTCATGTGTGCAAATATGGCGGTTCTAGAGCTGTGGAGCCATGGTTAAGGGCCATTCAGGTTCTCAGGCGGCAACAAACACTGTGGTGGAGAGGCTAGAGGTGTCAAAATGCCTTAACCATGGCGTATGGGCATGCTTGACTCAGTGCCAGGAGCCATAGGATGCGTTGGAACTGACCGTGCGGCAGCATGGTCGTGTGTGCAAATATGGCTGTTCTGGAGCCGTGGAGCCAAGGTTAAGGGCCGTTCAGGCTCTCGAGTGATGGCAAACGCTATGGTAGAGAGGCCAGAGGTGTCAAAATGCCTTAACCATGGCGTACGGGCATGCTTGACTCAGTGCCAAGAGCCATAGGATGCGTTGGAACCGACCGTGCGGCAGTATGGTCGTGTGTGCAAATATGGCAGCTTTGCGGCCGTGGAGCCGTGGTTAAGGGCCCTTCAGGCTCTCGGGTGATGGAAAACTCTATGGTGGAGAGGTGAGAGGCATCAAAATGGCTTAACCATGGCGTACGGGTGTGCTTGAACCGGTGCCAAGAGCCGTAGGATGCATAGGATCCGGCCGTGCGCCAGCACAGTCGTGTGTGCAATTATGGATGTTCTCGAGTCATGGAGCTATAGTTAAGGGCCGTTCGGGCTCTCGAGTGATGACAAATATTGTGGTGGTGAGGCCAGAGGCATCAAAATGCCTTAACCATGGCATACGGTCGTGCTTGACCTAGTGTCGAGAGCTATAGGACATGCGAGGCCGGGCCGTGTGGTAGCATAGTCGTGTGTGCAAATATGGCAGTTCTAGAGGTGTGGAGCCATGGTTAAGGGCCATTCGGGTTCTCGGGTGGTAATAAACACTGTGGTGGAGAGGCCAAAGGTGTTAAAATGCCTTAACCATGGTGCATGGGCGTGCTTGACTTGGTGCGAGGAGCCGTAGGACGCATAGGAACCGGCCGTGCGGCAGCAAAGTCGTGTGTGCAAATATGGCAGTTCTGGAGCCGTGGAGCCGAGGTTAAGTGCCGTTCAGGCTCTCGAGTGATGGCAAACGCTATGGTAGAGAGGCCAGAGGTGTCAAAATGCCTTAACCATGGCGTACAGGCATGCTTGACTCAGAGCCGGGAGCCATAAAATGCATTGGATCCGACCGTGCGGCAGCACAGTCGTGTGTGCAATTATGGATGTTCTGGAGTCGTGGAGCTGTAGTTAAGGGCTGTTCAGGCTCTTAGGTGATGACAAACATTGTGGTGGTGAGGCCAGAGGCATCAAAACGCCTTAATCATGGCATACGGTCATGCTTGACCTAGTGTCAAGAGCTGTAGGACACGCACGAACCGGCTGTGCGGTAGCATATTCATGTGTGCAAATATGGCAGTTCTAGAGCTGTGGAGCCATGGTTAAGGGCCATTTAGGTTCTCAGGTGGCAACAAACGCTGTGGTGGAGAGGCTAGAGGTGTCAAACTGCCTTAACCATGGCGTATGGGCATGCTTGACTCGGTGCCGGAGCCATAGGATGCGTTGGAACCGACCGTGCGGCGGCATGGTCGTGTGTGCAAATATGGCTGTTGAGCCGTGGAGCCAAGGTTAAGGGCCGTTCGGGCTCTCGAGTGATGGCAAACGCTATGGTAGAGAGGCCGGAGGTGTCAAAATGCCTTAACCATGGCGTACGGGCATGCTTGACTCGCCAAGAGCCATAGGATGCGTTGGAACCGACCGTGCGGCGGTATGGTCGTGTGTGCAAATATGGCGGTTTTGCGGCCGTGGAGCAGGGTCAAGGGCCCTTCGGGCTCTCGGGTGATGGAAAACTCTATGGTGGAGAGGTGAGAGGCATCAAAATGGCTTAACCATGGCGTACGGGTGTGCTTGAACCGGTGCCAAGAGCCGTAGGATGCACGGGATCCGGCCGTGCGCCGGCACGGTGTGTGCAATTATGGATGTTCTCGAGTCATGGAGCTATAGTTAAGGGCCATTCGGGCTCTCGAGTGATGACAAATATTGTGGTGGTGAGGCCGGAGGCATCAAAATGCCTTAACCATGGCATACGGTCGTGCTTGACCTAGTGTCGAGAGCTATAGGACATGCGGGAACCGGGCCGTGTGGTAGCATAGTCGTGTGTGCAAATATGGCGGTTCTAGAGGTGTGGAGCCATGGTTAAGGGCCATTCGGGTTCTCGGGTGGTAATAAACACTCGTGGTGGAGAGGCCAAAGGTGTTAAAATGCCTTAACCATGGTGCATGGGCGTGCTTGACTTGGTGCGAGGAGCCGTAGGACGCATAGGAACCGGCCGTGCGGCAAAGAAAGTCGTGTGTGCAAATATGGCGGTTACGGAGCCGTGGAGCCGAGGTTAAGTGCCGTTCGGGCTCTCGAGTGACGGCAAACGCTATGGTAGAGAGGCCGGAGGTGTCAAAATGCCTTAACCATGGCGTACGGGCATGCTTGACTCGAGCCGGGAGCCATAAAATGCGTTGGAACCGACCGTGCGGCGGCATGGTCGAGTGTGCAAATATGGCGGTTTGGAGCCGTGGAGGCATGGTTAAGGGCCCTTCGGGCTCTCGGGTGATGGAAAACTCTATGGTGGAGAGGTGAGATTCATCAAAATGGCTTAACCATG
Source organism: Themeda triandra (assembly GCA_018135685.1). Taxonomy (NCBI): domain Eukaryota; kingdom Viridiplantae; phylum Streptophyta; class Magnoliopsida; order Poales; family Poaceae; genus Themeda; species Themeda triandra. The sequence continues at coordinate 46,840 of JAENPR010002309.1, read as the reverse complement.
GCGTACGGGCGTGCTTGACCCGGTGCCGAGAGCCATAGGATGCACGGGATCCGACCGTGCGGCAGCACGGTCGTGTGTGCAATTATGGATATTCGGAGTCGTGGAGCAGTAGTTAAGGGCCGTTCAGGCTCTCGGGTGATGACAAACATTGTGGTGGTGAGGCCAGAGGCATCAAAACGCCTTAACCATAGCATACGGTCATGCTTGACCTAGTGTCAAAAGCTGTAGGACACGCACGAACCGGCTGTGCGGTAGCATATTCGTGTGTGCAATGGCAGTTCTAGAGCTGTGAAGCCATGGTTAAGGGCCATTCAGGTTCTCAGGTGGCAACAAACGCCGTGGTGGAGAGGCTAGAGGTGTCAAAATGCCTTAACCATGGCGTACGGGCATGCTTGACTCAGTGCCAGGAGCCATAGGATGCGTTGGAACTGACCGTGCGGCAGATGGTCGTGTGTGCAAATATGGCGCTTCGGAGCCGTGGAGCCAAGGTTAAGGGCCGTTCGTGCTCTCGAGCGATGGCAAACGCTATGGTAGAGAGGGCGAGGTGTCAAAATGCCTTAACCATGGCGTACGGGCATGCTTGACTCGGTCCAAGAGCCATAGGATGCGTTGGAACCGACCGTGCGGCAGCATGGTCGTGTGTGCAAATATGGCAGTTTTGCAGCCGTGGAGCTATGGTAAAGGGCCCTTCAGGCTCTCGGGTGATAAAAACTCTATGGTGGAGAGGTGAGAGGCATCAAAATGGCTTAACCATGGCGTACGGGCGTGCTTGACCGGTGCCGAGAGCCGTAGGATGCACAGATCCGGCCGTGCGGGCAAAGACAACGTGTGTGCAATTATGGATGTTCTCGAGTCGTGGAGCTATAGTTAAGGGCCGTTCGGGCTCTCGGGTGATGACAAATATTGTGGTGGTGAGGCCGGAGGCGTCAAAATGCCTTAACCATGGCATACGGTCGTGCTTGACCTAGTGTCGAGAGCTATAGGACATGCGGGAACCGGGCCGTGCGGTAGCATAGTCGTGTGTGCAAATATGGCAGTTCTAGAGCTGTGGAGCCATGGTTAAGGGCCATTCGGGTTCTCGGGCAGTAATAAACGCTGTGGTGGAGAGGCCAAATGTGTTAAAATGCCTTAACCATGGTGCATGGGCGTGCTTGACTTGGTGCGAGGAGCCGTAGGACGCATAGGAACCGGCCGTGCGGCGGCAAAAAAGTCGTGTGTGCAAATATGGCGGTTCGGAGCCGTGGAGCTCGGGTTAAGGGCCGTTCGGGCTCTCGAGCGATGACAAACGCTATGGTAGAGAGGCCAGAGGTGCCAAAGTGCCTTAACCATGGCGTACGGGCTTGCTTGACTCGGTCTTTGAGGGAGCCATAGGACGCGTTGGAACCGACCATGCGGCGGCATGGTCGTGTGTGCAAATGTGGCAGTTTTGCGCCGTGGAGCCATGGTTAAGGGCCCTTCGGACTCTCGGGTGATGGAAAACTCTATGGTGGAGAGGTGAGAGGCATCAAAATGGCTTAACCATGGCGTACGGGTGTGCTTGAACCGGTGCCGAGAGCCGTAGGATGCACAGATCCGGCCGTGCGCCAAAGACAGTCGTGTGTGCAATTGTGGATGTTCGAGTCGTGGAGCTATAGTTAAGGGCCGTTCGGGCTCTCGGGTGATGACAAACATTGTGGTGGTGGGGCCAGAGGTGTCAAAACACCTTAACCATGGCATACGGTCGTGCTTGACCTAGTGTCGAGAGCTGTAGGACACGTAGGAACCGGCTGTGCGGTAGCATAGTCGTGTGTGCAAATATGGCAGTTCTAGAGCGGTGGAGCCATGGTTAAGGGCCATTCGGGTTCTTGGGCGGCAACAAATGCTGTGGTTGAGAGGCCAGCGGTGTCAAAACGCCTTAACCATAGTGCATGGGCGTGCTTGACTTGGTGCGAGGAGCCGTAGGATGCGCAGGAACCGGCCGTGCGGTAGCAAAGTCGTGTGTGCAAATATGGCGGTTCGGAGCCGTGGAGCCGAGGTTAAGTGCCATTCAGGCTCTCGAGTGACGGCAAACGCTATGGTAGAGAGGCCGGAGGTGTCAAAATGCCTTAACCATGGCGTACGGGCATGCTTGACTCGAGCCGGGAGCCATAAAATGCGTTGGAACCGACCGTGCGGCAAAGCATGGTCGAGTGTGCAAATATGGCGCTTTTGGAGCCGTGGAGGCATGGTTAAGGGCCCTTCGGGCTCTCGGTGATGGAAAACTCTATGGTGGAGAGGTGAGAGGCATCAAAATGGCTTAACCATGGCGTACGGGCGTGCTTGACCCGGTGCCGAGAGCCATAGGATGCACAGGATCCGACCGTGCGGCAAAGACAACGTGTGTGCAATTATGGATGTTCTAGAGTCATGGAGCTGTAGTTAAGGGCCGTTCGTGCTCTTGGGTGATGACAAACATTGTGGTGGTGAGGCCGGAGGCATCAAAATGCCTTAACCATGGCATACGGTCATGCTTGACCTAGTGTCAAGAGCTGTAGGACACGCACGAACCGGGCCGTGCGGTAGCATATTCGTGTGTGCAAATATGGCGCTTCTAGAGCCGTGGAGCCATGATTAAGGGCCATTCGGGTTCTCGGCAGCAACAAACGCTGTGGTGGAGAGGCTAGAGGTGTCAAAATGCCTTAACCATGGCGTACGGGCATGCTTGACTCGGTGCCGGAGCCATAGGATGCGTTGGAACCGACCGTGCGGCGGCATGGTCGTGTGTGCAAATATGGCAGTTACGGAGCCGTGGAGCCAAGGTTAAGGGCCGTTCGGGCTCTCGAGCGATGGCAAACGCTATGGTAGAGAGGCCGGAGGTGTCAAAATGCCTTAACCATGGCGTACGGGCATGCTTGACTCGCCGAGAGCCATAGGATGCGTTGGAACCGACCGTGCGGCGGCATGGTCGTGTGTGCAAATATGGCGCTTTGCGGCCGTGGAGCTATGGTTAAGGGCCCTTCGGGCTCTTGGGTGATGAAAAACTCTATGGTGGAGAGGTGAGAGGCATCAAAATGGCTTAACCATGGCGTACGGGCGTGCTTGACCCGGTGCCGAGAGCCGTAGGATGCACGGGATCCGGCCGTGCGGCAAAGCACGGTCGTGTGTGCAATTATGGATGTTCTCGAGTCGTGGAGCTATAGTTAAGGGCCGTTCGGGCTCTCGGGTGATGACAAATATTTTGGTGGTGAGGCCGAGGCATCAAAATGCCTTAACCATGGCATACGTCATGCTTGACCTAGTGTCAAGAGCTATAGGACATGCGAACCGGGCCGTGCGGTAGCATAGTCGTGTGTGCAAATATGGCGCTTCTAGAGCCGTGGAGCCATGGTTAAGGGCCATTCGGGTTCTCGGGCGTAATAAACGCTGTGGTGGAGAGGCCAAAGGTGTTAAAACGCCTTAACCATGGTGCATGGGCGTGCTTGACTTGGTGCGAGGAGCCGTAGGACGCATAGGAACCGGCCGTGCGGCAAAGAAAGTCGTGTGTGCAAATATGGCAGGTTACGGAGCCGTGGAGCCGAGGTTAAGGGCCGTTCAGGCTCTCGAGCGATGACAAACGCTATGGTAGAGAGGCCAGAGGTGTCAAAATGCCTTAACCATGGCGTACGGGCTTGCTTGACCCAGTGCCGGGAGCCATAGGACGCGTTGGAACCGATGTTGACAGTCGTTAACTCATAAAATTAACCGTCAACTTAGCATGCAAATGGACCTATTCATAAATACTTGATAGATATAGGGTTACCACTGACAGAATTCCATGAGTTTTGGTGAATATCTATTTCTGCAGGGTGACAGCTGAAAATCAACCAAGATGGCCCACATGTCGGGTTTACATAGAGAGAAAGACCGAACGGGTAAAAAAGTATAATCTAGAAGACTCCGGAGGCAAACCCCGGAAGCGGGGACCCACCGGCAGAGTGGTGGGTCGGCCGACCCGAGTACATGGGGAGTCGGCCGACTCCCCGCTCCACCAATCGGTGGAGTCTCGCGGATCCCCGCCTCCACCGACTTTGAAGATTAATAATTATCATCCATTTAGGTCGGTTTGATCCGAGGGCTGTGGTTAATCCTAGGGGGCTATATAAGCGAGCCCCCGGCCCCCGGGTAAAACCCTAATTCATTCTCTCGATTCGAGAAGAGAGAAACCTCGAGTTCCAAAGCCCTAATGCATATTTTCTAGAGAGAATTAGCTAGAGAAGGGTCCCTCGAATGGATCTATCTCTATAGGGTATTAGTATCAAGAGAGATTGAGAGAGTATAGAGTGGAGGTGGATTGGAGGAAGCCCGGCCTGTCGGTGTCTCCTCTCCGTATCTGCGGGATCAAGTCTCCTAACCCGAGGCTTGGTTTCGAATCATTCGGCAATTCAACTTCTAATACTAGTAAGTTCGTTGTTATTATTATTCTTTGGTTTACAAGTTTACTTTATTAAACTTCGCGTTGGGAATAGAGTAATCGTTCTTTAGCATAAGCGTGGTGCTTAGGCTAGGTTCACTTGTAGATGCTCCCTATCCGGCCGGAACCGTGGTAGTAGTGAGGGAAGTGACAATCCCTTTATTACCTTTGTAATCCACTTCCCGTTGGTAGGTAAGGTAGGTCCTTTGTGCCCGGTTTAGCATCCTCTCGTGGTGTCTATTCCTCGGGTACCCCCTTAGAACAATAGTCTTAAAGCTTGCCATAGGTTAGAAGAAGACGATGAAGGAGTTCTCTCTATATCGCTTAATTCTCACTTGACTAGCACCCGGGGTAGAAGTAAAGATCGGGTTAGTCTATTGCACGTTTTCTCTTAGCGGATAAAAACAAATACGATACTCGGGATTTATCTCCCGGGTGAAGTGCTCACCGATATCCGTGCGCTTGCGGATTATTTCTCTTTGATTCTTTCGTGTGCGTATCTAGTGTCAACAAGCATTTCTGGCACCATTGCCGGGGAGAAAGACGGTCTGCTTAGATAACCTAAATCTTGCTCTACCTTGTACCTATACTTTTATCTTTTTTCTTGCACTTTACTTTTCCGTACATTTAATCTTTTTCTATCCTTATGGATAATTCAAATTCCATTCCTATCCTTCAATTTTCTGCACCCACGGAGACCAGCCTAGTGCCACATGAGTCATCACAACCTATCCAAACACCTAGCTATAGGCTGAGTCCGCGGTTGATTGCATTGGTCCAAAGCCTATCCTTTTCAGGAGAAGGAGACGAAAACCCTTACCTTCACATTAGAGACTTTGAGCAAACATGTGACTGTCTTCGCATAGAGGGCATGTCCGACAAAACCCTCCGTTGGAAGCTATTTCCTTTCTCATTAAAGGGAAAAGCTAGACAATGGTATGATAAAGCTGTAGGTAAGCAACAAGGAGATTGGGGGTCCTTACGCTCCAACTTTTGCCTAGATTTTTATCCCATCTCCCAAATCGTCGACCTTAGAGTCAAGGTTCGACTATTAAGCAAGAACTGAAGAATCTTTGGCCTCATCCTGGAATCGTTTTACTACACTTTTAGCATCAGGCCCGGACCTTAGTCTACCAGATCCCAATCTTTTACAACATTTTTTATAAAGGTCTGAGTAGAGACAGTAGAAAATTGCTCGACACAACTTCGGGAGGATCATTCTTGCATATCTCTGCGAGAAGGCAAGATCAATCCTAGACCAAATCCTATCCAGTGAATTAGACTACCTCCTAGAAGTAGAACCTCAAGTAGCAAGACAAACATTTGCCGAGATACACCATCAATCTCGGCTAATCCATGTCTTGAGCAAGACAAGGAAGACATTCCACTTCCCGATTTTATGCTAGATATTGAACTCGATCTCTGTTTTCCGATTTTGGAAACATCTTCAACTATCACAAGGTGAAGAAGCCACAAGCCAAATACTACCCAATCAAGCCATACAATAGTGATGAGGATATTCCAACAGGAAAAACCTCAGGAGAGTTAGTGTCTGTCATGAGTAATGGGTGGTTAGAAGAGTCAGAGCTTTCCTCTGAAATAATTCGGTTGGATTCATCTTCTCTTCCCATTCATTGCATGATTAGCAATGATCGCATAGACGCTCTCTACAATCCAGTTGTGGGTATAAATATCATGTCTACCACACTAGCAAAATATTTGCAGAGAAACATGACATTGACCCCAACAGTGAAGTTCATAAGAAATCTTTCGAGACAAATTCTTCCTTGTTTAGGAATCCTACATGTCCTACCACTCCGGGTAGAAGGAACCCATGTTCACTTAAGCTTTTATGTCTTTGACATAGGGGATTTCCACCTGTTGATAGGACAACCATTTAGAAGACTTCTTTATGAAGGACAAACTGGGAAGCTAAACATTTGCTTAGGCAAGAAACTCCAGTTTCCAATGTCCATTTCACACTCTTTAAATACTATGACCGAGCCTTATCCACATTATGATCCATTGGAGGAATTTAGAGCAGCTTCTCTAGAATTCCTAGTGAAACCAGAATTAGAAGACGAAGCTAGATTCTTCATAGAAGAAGAAGCTGACCCTTCTGAGAATGAACCATTAGATGAATTTACCTTACCACCTAGGCCTCCTATTTTGTTCAAACCTTTACCAGCCGGTCTTAGATATGCCTTTCTAGGAAATGATCCAGACACTCCTGTCATCATAAGTGATACTCTCACTCGGGAGCGTAGACTTTTCGCTTAATGGCTGTCCTAGAAAAACATAAAAAAGCTTTTGGCTAATCACTCCGGACCTCAAAGGAATTAGTCCTGCCCTTTGTACCCATCGCATTCCCGAGAGATCCCGATATTCCACCATCCGAGAGAACCCCAACGTAGGCTCAATAATGCGATGAGGGAAGTTGTTAAGAAAGAAGTTTTAAAACCGTTGCACGCTGGGATTATTTACCCCGTGCCACACGGTGAGTGGGTCAGCCCCGTCCAAGTTGTGCCTAAAAAGGGAGGCATGATCCGTTGTCCAAAATGAGAAGAATGAGTTAATCCCACAAAGAACCGTCACAGGGATGGCGAATGTGCATAGATTATAGAAAGCTTAATAAGGCAACAAGAAAAGATCACTTTCCTTTGCCTTTCATTGATGAGATGTTAGAGCGATTAGCCAACCATTCTTACTTTTGCTTCCTTGATGGATATTCGGATATCATCAAATCCCTATCCATCCTAATGATCAAAACAAAACGACCTTTACATGCCCTTATGGAACCTTTTCTTATCATAGGATGTCTTTTGGGTTATGTAATGCACCAGCTTCTTTTCAAAGATGTATGATGTCTATATTTTCTGATATGATTGAAAAGATTATGGAAGTTTTTATGGATGATTTTTCTATTTACGGAAAAACTTTTGATGAGTGCCTTGAAAACATAGATCGAGTATTACAAAGATGTGAGGAAAAACACTTAGTCCTTAATTGGGAAAAGTGTCATTTCATGGTTAGAGAAGGAATAGTGCTAGGACACTTAGTGTCCGAAAGAGGCATCGAGGTAGATAGAGCCAAAATAGAAGTTATTGAACAACCGCCTCCTCCCGTCAATGTGAAAGGAATTAGAAGTTTCCTTGGTCATGCTTGGTTTTTATCGTAGATTTATAAAAGATTTTTCTTACATCGCTAGACCTCTTACCCGCTTATTGGCTAAGGATGTTCCTTTTGACTTTGATGATGCCTCGCTTACAATCATTTGAGATTCTTAAGAAAGCACTCATCTCTCGCTCCAATCATTCAACCCCCGATTGGACTTTACCTTTTGAAATTATGTGTGATGCAAGTGACTACGCCGTAGGAGCAGTGTTAGGACAGACTAAGGATAAGAAGCATCATGCAATAGCTTACGCTAGCAAAACTTTGACTGGACCTCAGCTTAATTATGCTACCACTGAAAAAGAGCTCCTAGCTGTTGTCTTTGCTATTGATAAGTTTAGATCTTACTTAGTGGGTGCCAAAGTAATTGTTTACACGATCATGCCGCTTTAAAATATTTGCTCACTAAGAAAGATGCTAAACCTCATTTGATAAGATGGATTTTATTACTCCAAGAATTTGATCTAGAAATAAAAGATAAAAAGGGAGTAGAAAACTCGTTGCCGATCACTTGTCTAGAATGCGGTTTGAGAAACCACAGAACTACCCATCGACGACGCACTCCGGACGACATGCTCTACGGAATCAACGATCGACCCCGGTATGCGAGATATTGTTAATTTTATGGTTACGGGTTACGTACCACCGGGAGGCAACAAAAGGAAACTTATCCAGGAGAGTCGTACTCACATATGGGATGAGCCCTACCTCTTCCGAGTGTGCTCTGATGGCTTGCTCAGAAGATGTGTGCCAACTGAAGAAGGAATCAAAATCATTGAAAGATACCACTCATCACCATATGGAGGTCATTATGGGTTGTTCCGTACACATGCGAAGATTTGGCAATGCGGATTTTTCTGGCCAACAATGTATGAAGACACAAAAGATTTCATTCGGAGATGCGGTCCTTGTCAAAGACATGGCAACATTAACTCAAGAGATGCCATGCCACTTATCAACAACCTTCAGATCGAGCTCTTTGGTGTCTGGGGAGTTGATTTCATGGGACCATTTCCACCGTCAAAGAAATGTGAATACATCCTCGTAGCTGTGGACTATGTGTCCAAATGGGTCGAAGCTCTGCCATGCAAAAAGGCAGATAGCTCAAGCTCTAAGAAGATGTTCGAAGAAATAATATTCCCAAGATTTGGAGTCCCTAGGATAGTCATAAGTGATGGAGGATCACATTTCATCGACAAGCGTTTCGAGCAATACTTATTGAAGCATGGAGTACGCCATAATGTTGCTACTCCGTATCACCCTCAGACAAGTGGCCAAGCGAGAGACATCAAATAAGCAAATCAAGAATATTCTTCGAAGACAAGTGAATGAAATGGGAACTGCATGGAAGGACAAGCTTCCCGATGCACTATGGGCATATCGAACAGCATACAAGACACCTATTGGGATGTCACCATATCAACTAGTCTATGGAAAGACCTGCCACTTGCCAGTAGAGCTGGAATTCAAAGCTCACTGGGCCATTAAGAAATGGAATATGGACCAAGAAGCAGCAGGTGAGAAGAGGAGGATGCAAATCTCTGAACTAGAAGAATGGAGAGAGAAAGCCTATCACAATGCCAAGATATACAAAGAAAGAGTGAAAAGATGGCACGACAAGAGAATCAAGATCAAGGAGTTCACACCCGGAGACAAGGTATTACTTTTTAATTCCAGGGTCAAACTCTTCGGGCAAGGAAAGCTTCGAAGCAAATGGGAAGGACCGTTCGAAGTAGTAAGCTCATCATCGCATGGAGCCGTTACGCTTCGCAACAACGAAGGTACGATATTCAAGGTAAATGGTCAACGCCTTAAAATATTTTTAGAGCCCATTGAGGAAATAGGTGAAATAGATGAATTAAACTTCTTTCTCAACTAGGTAGTTGGGCCCGACCTTTTTACTTTTCATTTTTCGGGGTCCAGGGGTATTTTTCCGAACGACAAAAATATGCTAATTAGGTTGCGAAAAGCCCCGCGGGGGTCCACCTGCGAGTCGGCCGACCCATAGGGGGAGTCGGCCGACTCATGGACTCCCCCATTCACCGTTAGCTTTTGCACTCGTGATCCTTCCATACTCTTCCTTCAGGAATTTTTGCCGATTAGGGTTTTTGAGACACTACAAGTTTTTGACCCTATTGCCACTTGAGTCCATTTGCATCACCACAAATTGTGTTGTAATAGGGGTATATTTTGCAACATTTGTCCAAAAGTGTGGCAATAGGGGGACTATGTTACCACAAAAATAGTGCATTGCAATATTCATGTTGGTCGTTGCAAGAGGTGAGACCTATAGCAACCCTTTATTGAAAAGTGTTGCTATAGGTTAAAAATATTGCCACGATAACAATGTGTTGCTCTAGTATTGATTGGTGTTGCAACTGTGTGGTGCTCTTGCAACTATAAAGAATAGTGTTGCAATTGCTTGAAATTATTGCAACCGTTTTGTTGGGTTGTAATATTTTTCACGACCATTGCAATAGGTATCTGTTTATTGCAACTAAATTTCTAAAATGATGCAATAGTATGTTGCTATTGCCACAATTTTGTTTGGTTGTAATATTTTTTACGACCATTGCAATAAGTAATCGTTTACTGCAACCACATATATAAAGTGATGCAATAGTATGTTGCTACTACCACGCGTGTGTTTAGTTGCTATAATTTCTAGTGTCGCTGTAATATGTTGTTGTAGGGTAACACTTGTATTTCGTGGGCTTTGAGTATAGTAAAAGGGCCTGGGCCTGCAAATGAATCAACTCCTACCAATGATATACATGATACTCTATCGCTGTTGTCGCCGTTGGTGCCTTATTAGAGAACATGGAAACACCAACACACATGACGCCCATATCGGTAGCAAAGGCTCTCCATCAAGAGAAGCTAACGTAGCATCATCTTGTCAACCTACGCTATGAGTATATAGCAAGTGTATGTCATCGGCTATTTGATACTTTTGATCATGTCCCTATAGTTTGATCGACAATTGATATTTGCTTCTTTTGCTAATCTATACTATAAGAGATATAGCCTTCTACGACGTTGCATTTATGTCATAGAAACTAAAAACTATGTCATGTTACACAAACCATTGACCATGGATGTTTATGCAAGTGCCACGTTTTGAATAACAAAACAGTCATAAAATATTGTCATATGACATCGCAATTTAATATACTGTAGCCCACTATATATGTTGCAGCCCACAAAACCAATTTACAACCAGCAAGCAAATTGAAAGGGTCACATTCTTTACATTACTTGGCAAATCAGATTAATGCATAATACATGTCAAACTCAACCCAAGATACATAAATCTCACATGTCCAAGTCATTACCACAGGTGATAGGTCCAACCGCGAGTTGAAAAATAAGCAGCCACGTATCAAAGTCATTACCAAAATAAACTGGCATATCCAATCCATAGGCATGTTTATGTGGTCTTTCAACTGGACATCCCCGGACAGTTCTGTAGCAGCATTAGTTTGATTAATTGGTACAGCTGATCCGCTGTTAGGGTCCACAAGGGCAGAAGTATGTGAACTCGTGCATCAAGGTGATTCCGCACATTCGAAGGAAAGCATGATTTCAGCAAGATCGAAAGCAATTTGGTATGCAAGAAGAGTATCATCCTGGCAAATGAAAGCATAAGGTTATATTTCAAAAACAAAGGCAATCAATGAACCAAGAAACTGTATTGTTTGGAAAAAGGAAAAGGAGGTCATACCTTGCTTCGAGAAATCAGCTCATTTGATCTGTGACAAGACATTGTTGAATCCAAAAATACAGAAACAAAGAGTCGAAACACAAAAATGTTTTCCAATATTTTGTGCACAGTAGTTATGTGCCAATCACAAGAGGTTGAATCTATTGGCAGGATTTATAGTCCCAATCATCCATAGCATGCCTAACTCTAGTCAATATTCATGCTGACTAACATATTGCTCCCTCCAGTTTATCCAGTCTATAGTACTCAACAGACATACCCATGGTCTGTTGATATTTTCCATCAAGAATGCACCTGGAAGGAAACCATGCACATGTGAGCTCGAGCTGCATTTCTAACAAATCAAGAAATAATTGACCATGAGGAAACTATCATACTTGTCCAGCATCCTTTCCACAATGGCCTGCAGCCACTGTCCATCTTTTTTTCTACCCAATGGCCCTTGAGTGGATGGCAGTATATTCACCCAAAGCTTTTGCTGAAAAAAGAAAAATGGCAAAGGAGGTAATGTTTAACACAGTACTTTTAGTGTTGTGAACAATTAACGGGTCATAATGCAGGCACCAGGCAGATTACCTAACAATGTTTGAGCGTAATCGAGTCGTCGAAACATCAAACAGGGATCCAGCACCAAGTGCATATGACAAAGCAATATTTAGCTCGGCCTAGTAGAAAAACACCTTGGGGGCAACTAGTGCTAAAAGCTGCCTCTGGACAAACTCCTCATCTTCATACAAACTCTCACTGCATGCAGCAGGAAACAAATTGTGAGAAATACAAGCACAAAGCAAAGCACCCATACTTATATTGATTGTCAAAACTTTTTACAACCAATGACCAGGATAAAGAGAGAATATTTTGGCCCATGCACATCAATGGCAGCAGCCATGAATAATCTTGGTATTCATATGGATCCGTCTAAAATGAATGTAACTCCTACGAAATAAGCACCAATTCTCATAGCATTTACTCGCATATATACTATATATGGATAGCTTCTATTGGATTGAGGAGCAACCAATAAGCTAAGGGCAGCTACCACATTAAACAGTATAAACACATGGATCAATATTACTTTGTGACAGTTTTTTAAAGAGCAAAGTTATCACATTTGATTCATGCCGTATCATGACAACCAAAATCTAAAAGTTTGGGATTTGTTGTGTTAAACAAACTAGAACCTTGTAAGAAAATTCAGTTTCTTCAGCAAACAGTATCTATGAATTGAGAGGGTGTGATCAAATCATAAGTTCATAACATGCTCTAATGTGGTATGTGAACTATGTGATCAAATGTGGAACAGGAAAGCTGGGCCATGGCTGTTGCTTGACACAAAAACGGGAAAAATCTGCAAGTTGTGTTTGAAGTGAATCTATCTAAAGCCAGGTACTACTGACGCTGAACAAAAGCAGCTACTGATTCAAAGTAGACCTGAAGTTGTTGTTGCACCATGAATAATCAAACCCTCAAGTCCATCAGCATCTGCACTACTTTTGTTGACCTGCTCTGAGCTGAACTACATGCCACGACACTTCCATGAAAAAAAAAACAGCAGTGTGAACTCCACTAAGGTTTACAAAAAATTAAACAAATCAAGTCCTATTAGTCACAGATTTTGAACACAATTTCAACATATCATGAGTAATTCACAAAATCACAAGATAGTCACAAGAGATTCAGTATAGCACTCACACAATACAGTTTCACAAGACATTCAGTTTCACTAAGATAAAATACTTGGGTGCCTCCAAATACAGATAAGTGCACATATTAGGTAAAGTGCGGGTTTGTGTGTCTCCAAATACAGATCAAGTGTAGGTTCAGATTACAGATTAGATACAGATAAGAAAGCTCATGTCCCTCCATCGAGTCCAGAAACAAGATCATGCCTAGAAATCTGCACATAGGCAAGAATAGCACTATAAAACCGTTGCAATTTCAGATTAAATCACATGCTGAAAACCTAAAGCTCTGCCAAGATGAACGATGAACAAAATTTGGGGCTACATCCACGCATCTCTACCGATCGATTTCATTTCATAGACTACTTGCAGGCATCTGTACACACTAAATCAATTACTTACCATGGAAGTCGGTGGTGCTGGGCAGGAAATCGGAAGCGCCGCGGTGACAGTGGCGAGGAAACCGGAGACGGCAGTGACGAGGAGATCGGCATCTTGCGGCTGCGCTGGTTGCCCCGGCGTCCTTTCCTCCTCTGCGAGCCGCGCCACCACTGTGCTCTCCGCCGGTGCCGGGTCTATGTCCATCAATGGGACCGGCTCTTGCAGCATCGCCGCGGGGAGCCCGCCGAGTTCACCACTTTGCCACCGCCGGTGGCGGCCCACCGCCATGTCCGCCGGAGAGGGAGGGAGCGTCGCCGGGGAGGCGGGGGAGTGCGGCGGCGGTCGTGAGATTTGTGGTGGAGTAGATAGCGGATTGGAGGGCGGCGGCGCCACCGCATGATTTGGAGGGCATGGACGATTTAGAGGAAGAGCGGGAGCGCGGCGGCGGCGGCGGACAGCGGCTGAAAATATTAGCGACGGTTTTAGCATTTGCCACGGGTGCCTGGCTGGTGGGCCTGATGGACTGGTTTTTTTTCTTGAGAACGGAAAAGGCAAAAGAAAAACGGAAAAGAAAAAAAAACAAAACACAGAGTCTGGTTGAAGGGATCAGATTTGAACCTCAAAAACGTGTCGTGATGATGTTTCTTTAGTATCGATATTTTTCTAATATCATAATGATTATTCAGACTTTAAATGAAATCAAATTAAAAAACTAGAAAGTTTCAAAATTGTCGAGATCTAGACATTTTGCTGTGGCTGTATTTTCATTGAGTCCGTTTAAAAATTTTGAATTTCAAAACAAAACAACTTCAAAAAGACATTTGGACCATAAATGATGTTGTGTGCGTGTTGTATTTTACAACTTAGTTTTTTAATGAAATGGTAACGCGCAACTCTTCTATGTATTTGAGAAAAGAAAATCTTGCTATGTACCGAGAGAGAAGACAATAAGCATGACACCTAGATTTGAGAAATGGGAGAGAAATTAATGTTCAATATCTTCTCTATCTAGAATTCGAAGAGTCCAAGTTGTGTATCCCCTAATTCTTGGTCACTAGTGAACTTAGCAAAAGGTAAGAGAAACATGAATATTAATCTAACTTTATTTTTAGATAAATTTTCATATTAATACACTAAAGTTACTTTTTCCACCAAAAGCACTAAAGTTATTTGTCCTTTTCCAACGCTTGTATTTTGGGTTCCTTACAAAATACCAACGAATATGTTATCACTTAATCGCTAACAACAATAGCAAAAAGTTATGGTCTAAGGTCTACAGTTGCTGCAAATGCTCCATTTGGCATAAGAACACATCTTTTTGTAAGTTACACCTCTACTTACTACCATGACTATAAGTAATTATTAATTCCAACATTCAAGTTGAGAAGTTCTAAAAAGCATGAACTAGATGTTTTGTTGGATGCCTATCTAATTAGGCTAAGCTTGACTAATGAAAAGTACCCGTTGGCATACCGAGTTATCTCAAACAAATTTCAATTAATTTGCACATATTTTAGTCATACATGCATGTTTTTTATTTTTAGAGTTTATCTTTTATTGTAGATCCCATATAATGACAACACCTAATGATATCAATATGTACAAAGTAGCAATGGATTGAGTTACATTGAACAAATTTTGTTAATATCACCAAAAAAAAAACGAAACCAAGTACGATATAACACGTCCTTAAATATGTTTTAAATGAATTTTTAAATCTCGTTTGAGGTACAAGTGCTTTAAAGTTAAATTATTTTTAAAAATTACATATAAATTCATTTATACTATATGAAACAGTAAAGTTCAAAATTTATTAAACCTCCAACTTATGTGTAGTATATTACACATAATAAATAGGTTATATGTAATTTTGAACATCTATTTAAATAAAATGGTGATTTTTAAATTAGATTCCCAAGCCTCCACACACCGCCGCGAGCCAAAATTTGTTTTGGCCAACTCCCGCGCTCTGCAAAAAAAACCACAGCGACATCGAGAAAAATTTCGCGCTCGCGCTCATGCCTCAAACAAAATAAAAATATCAAATCCCCGCGCCTCACATCTCGAATCCACATCTCCAAAGCTCCATAGGCCAAACCGCCCTCCGTCGAAACTCCGGATATGTCGACCACAGATCCGTCGCCTGGGTCGGCTCCATCTCCTTCCTCCAGTCCCACGCCGGCCTCCTCTTCCTCAGCCCCTGCAGCGTCGCCCCCTTCTACTCCCCTCTTGGGCGCCGGTGCTGTTCCTCACCCACAGACGGCAGTTGCCTCCTCTCCAGGCGCACCTCTTCACCCAAGGCCAGCACCTCCACCAGCCGGCGACTCCAATCTTCTCCTTCTTCCACATCCTTTCCCTCTCGACCCCCAATCTTTTCTGGAAACCCTAACCTTGGGTCCTTGGCCCATGTTCTTGATTTTGATCTGTTTTCCAGTGAAAATCAAGCCTTGCGAATTACGCGAGGGGCACAGGGAGTTGGCGACCTTACATCAGTTGGATCAGATAGAATCAAATCAGATCAAGGTGCGTGTTCTTCCATCCCCATTTCGCAGTCCACTCTCTTCTCCGAGCATCAACTCTGTGAAATCCTATGATGTGCATAGTTGATGCTACAGGTTTAAGTCTTGGGCAGCTCTTGTCACGTGGTATAGTTTCACTTATTTTCTTGTGTTCAAGTAGATATATATGTTCCTCATTATTAGGATAGCTTTGCCATGGTCCCCTCGTTCCCCAACAAGCCAACCTGCTAATTATCTGTCCCAAATTATATTACTGCTTCAGTTATTTTTCAGATTCATTTATATATCTTTACTACTGTATGACCCTAAGTTAATCCTCACCTTGCAGATATGATGATGGCTTCAGATCAACACCGGCAATGAGTTCTACCTCGAGTATTTCACCACCAATTGACCCCAACAGCAAGGCTACCACGTGCTGTGCACCGAGGCTTGGTCTGACTAGTAACTGTTACTCACAACAAATTTTCTTCAAATGACTCTAAATGATGATTTAGAGAGTGCGAACAAGAAAGTATGGTGAAATTCAGTGGGTGTGTTAATTCTAAAATTGTGTTAGTTTTCAGACAACATAGCTATTCTGAACTCCACAAATTGCTGGATGCTATAACATATTTTGGACCACATGATTGTTTTTTCTAATAGATCAATGAATGCTTTATCCAAAAGTGAAGGATTTTTGTAACAATTGGACAAATTGAGCATTATTAGCACAGCACTGTGTGGTTAACATGATTCCTTTAACTCTGTAGGTGAAAATAGAGAATCTGAATGAAGTTGAAAATAGGATTCTCGAGAAATTTACAAAAAAATTTCATGCCACATGATGTCAAGCACCAAATTACCAAATTGGTTAGTTTTCTCCCTTCAGAGTAACCCGAGCCTAGAAAGCATGGTGGAGTAGAGTTATGTTCTGTAAATCTCCCTTTACAATAGTTCATCTAGATGAAAATTGAGAATTTAGCTAGTGGCTACAGATTGAGTTTATCTAATTTTCCGCAGATATGATATACCACATACTACTCATTCTCTAACTTGGGTGTCTTGTACTGAAAGTTCTCTTGTTAGACCCCATTTCTTTTTTAGAAGGGAAATTAAACAATAGAGCAAGGAAAAGGACATGGTAATCAAATCTATCAATTTTTGCAGCCCCTTTATGTGCACCATGATCTGCTTTGTCAGATGCAGCCCATATTTAATTTCCTCTAGTATTCACCTTGCATTCCTGCTCAAATGATTTCCATTTTGACTTTCTACATTATATAATAATCTGGAATGCCATTTCCATCATGTATAGAAGCTAACATAATAAACTAATAACACTTATGCAAGTAGCCTTACTGATACAGGATTTCTGTTTGAGTAGGTATTGTCACTTCTGCTCTTTAATTGCAATGCGCTATATCAGATCACCATGAAGTCTGCAGCTCACATCATGTTTTGTTGATTTAGGTTTCCCAATTTTCTGTATGAGATGATAGAACGTGAGTGATAATTTGAGGTAAATTCAGTATCCTTAATTGTTGTATAATGTCGTGTGCCCATGTATTTTACTATGTATTCGGAATGGATTGGAAAAATCCTTTCTTTTTTTTTTTACTTTGAGGATGAGCAGAATTCATTATCTTCATGGCTACATCTTAGCTTGATGTGGGTGTTCTTATACAGATCTTTGCACATGCAAGGCCATCTTTCTTAGCGTGCTCGGTGAAGATTGTTCCATCATTTGCTAAATGCATAACTTAGTGCTCTGCCCAGCCATTGTTTCTATTTTTTTCTATTTTTGTAGATCTAAAGGTAGTGTCACCCCAGCCATGAGTAGCAGGAGGTTTCCATGCTCGCAGTTAACTTTTGTAGCAGTTGTCGATTTTGTTTTTTCATACAACGTCATTGCATATTCTAGAGAAGAACTCTTATACCAATGGATTGTCGCCTCCATTCTTCACTGTCTCAAAAAGATTTTCTAGAGAAGAACTATTATATCATTGCATTTTGTATGTTTCTGGACTGAGTCTATCTTAGCTCTTGATTTTTCATAATGTAGAACTATCATTATTTCTCTAAACATCTATGTGTTCTATGAAAAATAAATGAATTTTGATCATGTTGTTTAATCAATTTGATCTTATTTAGTTGATCCTTTCTATGTACGCCTAAGTTATTAAATTTGCTAATCTATATGCTAATGTGAATGTTTTTGTTCAACAGGAAGATGCAACTTAATGGAGTGCTTAGAGTCATGACATGATCAATAAAGCAATTATAAGTTGCCAAAAACAAGCACGTGCGAGCATGGCTAGGAAGGCTGGAAGTGCTGTAGATATGTGAGAAAATGTTGTGTTTCAGTTTTTGAGATTTCATGAAGATCCTAGAGTAGCGTATTTAACTTTGTGATTGTAGATATTTTTACAATGGATTATATATTTAATGAATGATTGCCTATTTTGGTTTAGTGGCTTTATTCAAATGCTTTGGTGTTTTTATCAAGTTTCTAATTAATTAATGGTGTCGTAATATTGTCTGGTGGCACCAAACCAAGCACGTTGTAAAAGTGGCTATCGGCGACAACATTTTTTGTGGCAATATAACTTATAGCAATGCACAATCTGCGTAGCAATAGAGGCCGCACCTTATAGCAATGACATGTTAATGTGGCAATTGCACATGTTGTCACCACTTCTTGGTGTTGCAAAATAGCCCTTGTTGCCACACCCAATATGCGTAGCAATAGCTCGCATCTTATAGCAACCAAACCATGGGTGTGGTAATTGCACATGTTTGCCACCACTTCCTGGAGTTGTGACATAGGTCTTGTTGCCACACTCGTCATGCGATGCAATAGAGGCTACACCTTATAGCACCTAAACCTTGGGTGTGGCAATTGCACATGTTGCCACAACTTCTTGGTGTTGCGATATAATCCTTATTGCCACACACATTAATCGTGGCAATACAGTGTATTGCAACACACATTTGTTGTTGCTAGTGCACCATTTGCAACGGCATGGACAAGTTGCCATTACAAGGTCTAGCCACACCCAAGGCGTTGCATTAGTTGTTGTTGCCACACCTACAACCGTAGCAAAAACTTATGTTGCAACGACTAGGCGTTGCAAATCCATAATGCATTTTGCAACGCTTTCTAGAAAAGTGTTGTCCAAAGCTTTACCCACGCAAGCGCTTGCAACGCCTCACAACGAAAAAAAAGTGTTGCTATTTCTGCTATTGCAACTATTTTCGACATATGGCAACACTTTTCAGGCGTTGAAACAGGGTCAAAATTTAGTAGTGAGATCGCGTTGACGCGTTATTCCTTCGGAGATTCCCTTTAGATGCCCTTTAGATGCCTCTCCATCCCCCCTATATAAAGAAGCCCAGCCTCAGGCCAACCTCATTCCATCTAAGCCTCCTCCTCCTAGCATCAAGCTTACTACGCAGCAATGGCGAAGCCAGAGCCAGAGAATTTAGATAGGAGACTGATCCCCTTCGGAATTGATCTCAACACCATTCCAAAGGAGGAGCCTGAGAGCAAGGCCATCATTCTTGCTAAGCCCAAGCCCCTAGCCTCTATTCCTCCAAAGCCTCAAGCTTACAGCCATAGCTACTATGCCCAACCATTCATCGCTGCACCCAAGCCTTTGCTCCTAGATGGACCTCCACCAAAAGGTCCTATTGTGAAGCTCCCAGAAGGCACCAAGATCCTCCCTCCTAAGCAAAATGAGATGCTTATGGGAGTGAAGACCAACAAGCAAGGAGAGATCGTCTGTGCTAAGTATAGCACTGGAGAGCGCTCGTATTTTGAGGGAGTCCGTGCTCACCCGAGCAAAGTGAAGTTCGTCCCTCCGAAGGAAGCCCCAAGAGCAGCTCTCGCCGCCTCAGAAGCTCCAAGGAAGCGTCGCAAGACCGTCGCAGATTTAGAGAAGGAGTTAGATACTCAGCGCGACGTTATTGCATCTCTGCGAAACGCCCAACATGTCCGAAAGCGGTAGCATTGTTACTCTCATAGATAGACTTCGTGCGCAAGAGAAGAGGACGGATAAGCTAGAAAAGAGGTTAGACGCTCTAGAGAAGCGAGTTGATTAGATGAGATTTATCTTAGCATCAGAAAGGCCTAGTGTGTTTAGATTAAAGTTTTAGTTTGCAAGAGTGCCTAGTTAAAGTTTCGATCTTAGTTCCTTTCAATACTTGTAATCCAGGCCTTAATGAAGATGAAATAAAGTTTTTAGTTATATTTATTATTGCATATGTGTTGCCTCTTTTGTCTCCACCTTATTGTGAATGAAGATAACAGGAATCTAGTGTGGGGGAGGCAACCGACGATGAAACTAACGGATATCAGCGAACCAAGCAAAAATATTTGAGAGTATACGACATAAAGATCACGCACGACGAAGCGGACCCCCGAGGGCCACTGCGGGTCGGCCGACCCATATATGGAGTCGGCCGCCCATGGGCTAGGCCCACTTGGCTCCAAATTTTCGTCCATGGTCGGTTTGCTTCCCTACGTTCCAAAATTTATACCGATCAAGTTTTTCCGATTCGTTTGGGGAACACTTTGAATTAACTCACTTGCTATATATACGAGAAGGTAGATTATTTTAATCATGACCCCAAGATAGACTCACACCATGATAATTCCTGGGAATCCCTGTTGCTGTTGGGAACGTATTTTATAGGGACCCCGTTTTACTTAAGTTGTTGAGGACAGTGATATAGCATGGACCATGAGAACCTGATTTCTTGATGTCTAGTTGCTTGGAGAATTTCTTTTCGAAAAAATCTTAAAATGATTAGCTATACTTCTCCTCTGTGGTTATAAATGCCTATAGAGCCTCGTCGACAAAATTCTATAAGACAAGCACATAAGCTTTTATTTGTGTTGAGAATAGTCTTGGCGGTACTAGAGCCTTAGAGAAGGGTCTCTTACTCATATGATCAAGTGCACTTACACCCACATATATATCTGCTGCTCCTACACTGGGAGTACGCAAAAACATGCTTTCCGCCATTCATCCATCTCCTACACTGGGAGAGGATACATACACTTTCTAGGATTTCTATATGCTCCAAGGATTGTTATCATCATCCAGCTATTGAAAGAAGATTATTATTATCATCATCATCATCGTATTCAAGAAAGTTATTGTGTCCGAGAGTGAGACATGGGCTATGCAAAAATAATGTTAAAAAAAAGGGAGAAGAGAAAGAAGAAAAGAAAAGAGATAGCCCATGAGCTCTTAAGTATTGTGATCTCAAGAGAAGGAAAGTTCAAAGAAGCTCAAAGAGCTATTCAAGAAAGGACCAAGCAAAGCAATGTTCAAGAGAAGAGTGTGCAAGAGAGGGAAGGAGCATTATTATCATCAATTTAGCCACCAAATATTACACACACTTGCACACACTTGATCTAGAGTAAGGTCCCCCTCTCCTTGGTTCCCATTTTTGACTAATCAATATGCGCAGGTAAAAATGCTATTCCTTGACATACCTTAAACTCCATATAAGCCTTAGTAGAATAGGAGGCATACCCCTTCACATGCCTCAAGTGAGTTCCATAAATACCACATATATTGAGAGATTTGAGTGCTCTATACTTAATGGTGAGATCCATAAATACCACATACAATGAGTGATTCGAGTGTGCTACATGATGGAGAAGGGTAAGCTAAGTTTTCTTTGCAAAAATGTTATAAAATCTCCGAGTGACAGGATTGATAGAAGACGGATCTCTACTTCGCGCTGTTCCATCTTTCAACTCCCCAAAGTTCAATGGTAGACACTTTGAATCCCGCAGTACAGGTATGATCAGGGAAAATCTAATGTTGATGTCTTGTTTGAGGCTATGCTCAAAGTAATCCATCCTTTTCCTCGAGACGAGTAAAAGACAAGTGTTGGGGAGTTTGTTGACGGTCGTTAACTCATAAAATTAACCGTCAACTTAGCATGCAAATGGACCTATTCATAAATACTTGATAGATATAGGGTTACCACTTGATGAGAATTCCATGAGTTTTGGTGAATATCTATTTTTGCGGGGGTGACAACAAAATCAACCAAGATGGCCCACATGTTGGGTTTACATAGAGAGAAAGATCGAACGGGTAAAAAAGTATAATCTAGAAGACTCCGAGAAGGCAAACCACAGAAGCGGGGACCCACCGCGAGTGGTGGGTCGGCCGACCAGGCATGGGGAGTCGGCCGACTCCCCAGCTCCACCAATCAGGTGGAGTCTCGCGGATCCTGCCTCCACCGACTTTGAAGATTAATAATTATCGTCCATTTAGGTCGGTTTGATTCGAGGGCTGTGGTTAATCCTAGGGGGCTATATAAGCAGAGCCCCTGGCCCCTGGGTAAAACCCTAATTCATTCTCTGATTCAGAAGAGAGAGAACCTCGAGTTCCAAAGCCCTAATGCATATTTTCTAGAGAGAATTAGCTAGAGAAGGGTCCCTCGAATGGATCTATCTCTATAGGGTATTAGTATCAAGAGAGATTGAGAGAGTATAGAGTGGAGGTGGATTGGAGGAAGCCCGGCCTGTCGGTGTCTCCTCTCCGCAGTATCTCGGGATCAAGTCTCCTAACCCGAGGCTTGGTTTTGAGAATCATTCGGCAATTCAACTTCTAATACTAGTAAGTTCATTGTTATTATTGTTCTTTGGTTTACAAGTTTACTTTATTCGCTTCGCGTTGGAAATAGAGTAATTGTTCTTTAGCATAAGCGTGGTGCTTAGGCTAGGTTCACTTGTAGATGCTCCCTATCCGGCCGGAACCGTGGTAGTAGTGAGGGAAGTGACAATCCCTTTATTACCTTTGTAATCCACTTCCCGTTGGTAGGTAAGGTAGGTCCTTTGTGCCCGGTTTAGCATCCTCTCGTGGTGTCTATTCCTCGGGTACCCCCTTAGAACAATAGTCTCAAAGCTTGCCATAGGTTAGAAGAAGACCGACGAAGGAGTTCTCTCTATATCGCTTAATTCTCACTTGACTAGCAGCCCAGGGGTAGAAGTAAAGATCGGGTTAGTCTATTGCACGTTTTCTCTTAGCGGATAAAAACAAATACGATACTCAGGATTTATCAACCGGGTGAAGTGCTCACCGATATCCGTGCGCTTGCGGATTATTTCTCTTTGATTCTTTCGTGTGCGTATCTAGTGTCAACAACCGACCATGCGGCAGCATGGTCGTGTGTGCAAATGTGGCAGTTTTACTGCCGTGGAGCCATGGTTAAGGGCCCTCCAGGCTCTCGGGTGATGGAAAACTCTATGGTGGAGAGGTGAGAGGCATCAAAATGGCTTAACCATGGCGTGCGGGTGTGCTTGAAACGGTGCCGAGAGCCGTAGGATGCACAGGATCCGGCCGTGCGCCAGCACAGTCGTGTGTGCAATTATGGATGTTCTGGAGTCGTGGAACTATAGTTAAGGGCCGTTCGGGCTCTCGGGTGATGACAAACATTGTGGTGGTGGGGCCAGAGGTGTCAAAACGCCTTAACCATGGCATACGGTCGTGCTTGACCTAGTGTCGAGAGCTGTAGGACACGTAGGAACCGGCTGTGCGGTAGCATAGTCGTGTGTGCAAATATGGCGGTTCTAGAGCGGTGGAGCCATGGTTAAGGGCCATTCGGGTTCTTGGGCGGCAACAAATGCTGTGGTCGAGAGGCCAGCGGTGTCAAAACGCCTTAACCATAGTGCATGGGCGTGCTTGACTTGGTGCGAGGAGCCGTAGGATGCGCAGGAACCGGCCGTGCGGCAGCAAAGTCGTGTGTGCAAATATGGCAGTTCTGGAGCCATGGAGCCGGGGTTAAGTGCTGTTCAGGCTCTCGAGTGACGGCAAACGCTATGGTAGAGAGGCCAGAGGTGTCAAAATGCCTTAACCATGGTGTACAGGCATGCTTGACTCAGAGCCGGGAGCCATAAAATGCGTTGGAACCGACCGTGCGGCAGCATGGTCGATTGTGCAAATATGGCAGGTTTGGAGCCATGGAGGCATGGTTAAGGCCCCTTTAGGCTCTCAGGTGATGGAAAACTCTATGGTGGAGAGGTGAGAGGCATCAAAATGGCTTAACCATGGCGTACAGGCGTGCTTGACCCGGTGCCGAGAGCCATAGGATGCACAGGATCCGACCATGCGGCAGCACAGTCGTGTGTGCAATTATGGATGTTCTGGAGTCGTGGAGCTGTATTAAAGGGCCGTTCAGGCTCTCGGGTGATGACAAACATTGTGGTGGTGAGGCCAGAGGCATCAAAATGCCTTAATCATGGCATACAGTCATGCTTGACCTAGTGTCAAGAGCTGTAGGACACGCATGAACCGGCTGTGCGGTAGCATATTCGTGTGTGCAAATATGGCAGTTCTAGAGCTGTGGAGCCATGGTTAAGGGCCATTCAGGTTCTCAGGCAGCAACAAACGCTGTGGTGGAGAGGCTAGAGGTGTCAAAATGCCTTAACCATGGCGTACGGGCGTGCTTGACCCGGTGCCGAGAGCCGTAGGATGCACAGGATCCGGCTGTGCGGCAGCACAGTCGTGTGTGCAATTATGGATGTTCTGGAGTCGTGGAGCTATAGTTAAGGGCCGTTCGGGCTCTCGGGTGATGACAAATATTGTGGTGGTGAGGCCAGAGGCGTCAAAATTCCTTAACCATGGCATACGGTCGTGCTTGGCCTAGTGTCAAGAGCTATAGGACATACGAGGCCGGCCGTGTGGTAGCATAGTCGTGTGTGCATATATGGCAGTTCTAGAGCTGTGGAGCCATGGTTAAGGGCCATTTGGGTTCTCGGGCGGTAATAAATGCTGTGGTGGAGAGGCCAAAGGTGTTAAAATGCCTTAACCATGGTGCATGGGCGTGCTTGACTTGGTGCGAGGAGCCGTAGGACGCATAGGAACCGGCCGTGTGGCGCAAAGTCGTGTGTGCAAATATGGCGGTTACGGAGCCATGGAGCCGAGGTTAAGGGCCGTTCGGGCTCTCGAGTGACGACAAACGCTATGGTAGAGAGGCCGGAGGTGTCAAAATGCCTTAACCATGGCGTACGGGCTTGCTTGACTCGGTCGGGAGCCATAGGACGCGTTGGAACCGACCATGCGGCAGCATGGTCGTGTGTGCAAATGTGGTAGTTTTACTGCCGTGGAGCCATGGTTAAGGGCCCTTCAGGCTCTCGGGTGAAGGAAAACTCTATGGTGGAGAGGTGAGAGGCATCAAAATGGCTTAACCATGGTGTACGGGTGTGCTTGAACCGGTGCCGAGAGCCGTAGGATGCACGGGATCCGGCCGTGCGCCGGCACGGTCGTGTGTGCAATTATGGATGTTCGAGTCGTGGAGCTATAGTTAAGGGCCGTTCGGGCTCTCGGGTGATGACAAACATTGTGGTGGTGGGCCAGAGGTGTCAAAACACCTTAACCATGGCATACGGTCGTGTTTGACCTAGTGTCGAGAGCCATAGGACACGTAGGAACCGGGCTGTGCGGTAGCATAGTCGTGTGTGCAAATATGGCGGTTCTAGAGCGGTGGAGCCATGGTTAAGGGCCATTCGGGTTCTTGGGCGGCAACAAATGCTGTAGTCGAGAGGCCGCGGTGTCAAAATGCCTTAACCATAGTGCATGGGCGTGCATGACTTGGTGCGAGGAGCCGTAGGATGCGCAGGAACCGCCGTGCGGCGGCAAAGTCGTGTGTGCAAATATGGCGGTTACGGAGCCGTGGAGCCGAGGTTAAGTGCCGTTCGGGCTCTCGAGTGATGGCAAACGCTATGGTAGAGAGGCCGAGGGTGTCAAAATGCCTTAACCATGGCGTATAGGCATGCTTGACTCGTGAGCCGGAGCCATAAAATGCGTTGGAACCGACCGTGCGGCAAAGCATGGTCGAGTGTGCAAATATGGCGGTTTTGGAGCCGTGGAGGCATGGTTAAGGGCCCTTCGGGCTCTCGGGTGATGGAAAACTCTATGGTGGAGAGGTGAGAGGCATCAAAATGACTTAACCATGGCGTACGGGCGTGCTTGACCCGGTGCCGAGAGCCATAGGATGCACAGGATCCGACCGTGCGGCAAAGACATGTCATGTGTGCAATTATGGATGTTCTGGAGTCGTGGAGCTATAGTTAAGGGCCGTTCAGGCTCTCGAGTGATGACAAACATTGTGGTGGTGAGGCCAGAGGCATCAAAACACCTTAACCATGGCATACGGTCATGCTTGACCTAGTGTCAAGAGCTGTAGGAGACGCACGAACCGGCTGTGCGGTAGCATATTCGTGTGTGCAAATATGGCAGTTCTAGAGCTATGGAGCCATGGTTAAGGGCCATTCAGGTTCTCAGGCGGCAACAAACGCTATGGTGGAAAGGCTAGAGGTGTCAAAATGCCTTAACCATGGCGTACGGGCATGCTTAACTCAGTGCCAGGAGCCATAGGATGCGTTGGAACTGACCGTGTGGCAGCATGGTCGTGTGTGCAAATATGGCAGTTCTGGAGCCGTGGAGCCAAGGTTAAGGGCCGTTCAGGCTCTCGAGCGATGGCAACCGCTATGGTAGAGAGGCCAGAGGTGTCAAAATGCCTTAACCATGGCGTACGGGCATGCTTGACTCAGTGCCGAGAGCCATAGGATGCGTTGGAACCGACCGTGCGGCAGCATGGTCGTGTGTGCAAATATGGAAGTTTTGCAGTCGTGGAGCTATGGTTAAGGGCCCTTCGGGCTCTCGGGTGATGAAAAACTCTATGGTGGAGAGGTGAGAGGCATCAAAATGGCTTAACCATGGCGTACGGGCGTGCTTGACCCGGTGCCGAGAGCCGTAGGATGCACAGGATCCGGCTGTGCGGTAGCACAGTCGTGTGTGCAATTATGGATGTTCTGGAGTCGTGGAGCTATAGTTAAGGGCCGTTCGGGCTCTCTGATGATGACAAATATTGTGGTGGTGAGGCCAGAGGCGTCAAAACGCCTTAACCATGGCATACGGTCGTGCTTGACCTAGTGTCGAGAGCTATAGGACATGCAGGAACTGGCTGTGCGGTAGCATAGTCATGTGTGCAAATATGGCAGTTCTAGAGCTGTGGAGCCATGGTTAAGGGCCATTCAGGTTCTCGGGCGGTAATAAACGCTGTGGTGGAGAGGCCAAAGGTGTTAAAATGCCTTAACCATGGTGCATGGGCATGCTTGACTTGGTGCGCGGAGCCGTAGGACGCATAGGAACCGGCCGTGCGGCAAGCAAGTCGTGTGTGCAAATATGGCGGTTCGGAGCCGTGGAGCCGAGGTTAAGGGCCATTCGGGCTCTCGAACAATGACAAACGCTATGGTAGAGAGGCCAGAGGTTTCAAAATGCCTTAACCATGGCGTACGGGCTTGCTTGACTCAGTGCCGGGAGCCATAGGACGCGTTGGAACCGACCATGCGGCAGCATGGTCATGTGTGCAAATGTGGCAGTTTTGCAGCCGTGGAGCCATGGTTAAGGGCCCTTCAGGCTCTCGGGTCATGGAAAACTCTATGGTGGAGAGGTGAGAGGCAACAAAATGGCTTAACCATGGCGTATGGGTGTGCTTGAACCGGTGCGAGAGCCGTAGGATGCACGGGATCCGGCCGTGCGCCGGCACGTCGTGTGTGCAATTATGGATGTTCGAGTCGTGGAGCTATAGTTAAGGGCCATTCGGGCTCTCGGGTGATGACAAACATTGTGGTGGTGGGGCCGGAGGTGTCAAAACGCCTTAACCATGGCATACGGTCGTGTTTGACCTAGTGTCGAGAGCCGTAGGACACGTAGGAACCGGGCCGTGCGGTAGCATAGTCGTGTGTGCAAATATGGCGCTTCTAGAGCGGTGGAGCCATGGTTAAGGGCCATTCAGGTTCTTGGGCGGCAACAAATGCTGTGGTCGAGAGGCCAGCGGTGTCAAAATGCCTTAACCATAGTGCATGGGCGTGCTTGACTTGGTGCGAGGAGCCGTAGGATGCGCAGGAACCGGCCGTGCGGTAGCAAAGTCGTGTGTGCAAATATGGCAGTTCTGGAGCCGTGGAGCCGAGGTTAAGTGCCGTTCAGGCTCTCGAGTGACGGCAAACGCTATGGTAGAGAGGCCAGAGGTGTCAAAATGCCTTAACCATGGCGTACAGGCATGCTTGACTCGGTCTAGCCGGGAGCCATAAATGCGTTGGAACCGACCGTGCGGCGGCATTGTCGTGTGTGCAAATATGGCGGTTTTGGAGCCGTGGAGGCATGGTTAAGGGCCCTTCGGGCTCTCAGGTGATGGAAAACTATATGGTGGAGAGGTGAGAGGCATCAAAATGGCTTAACCATGGCGTACGGGTGTGCTTGACCCGGTGCCGAGAGCCATAGGATGCACGGGATCCGGCCGTGCGCCGGCACGGTCGTGTGTGCAATTATGGATGTTCGGAGTCGTGGAGCTATAGTTAAGGGCCGTTCGGGCTCTCGGGTGATGACAAACATTGTGGTGGTGAGGCCGGAGGTCAAAACACCTTAACCATGGCATACGATCATGCTTGACCTAGTGTCAAGAGTCATAGGACACGCACGAACCGGGCCGTGCGGTAGCATATTCGTGTGTGCAAATATGGCGGTTCTAGAGCTATGGAGCCATGGTTAAGGGCCATTCGGGTTCTCGGGCGGCAACAAATGCTATGGTGGAGAGGCTAGGGTGTCAAAATGCCTTAACCATGGTGCATGGGCATGCTTGACTTGGTGCGGGGAGCCATAGGATGCGTTGGAGCCGACCGTGTGGCGCATGGTCGTGTGTGCAAATATGGCGGTTCTGGAGCCGTGGAGCCGAGGTTAAGGTCCGTTCGGGCTCTCGAGCGATGGCAAACGCTATGGTAGAGAGGCCGAGGGTGTCAAAATGCCTTAACCATGGCGTACGGGCATGCTTGACTCGGTCTTGAGAGCCATAGGATGCGTTGGAACCGACCGTGCGGCAAAGCATGGTCGTGTGTGCAAATATGGCAAGTTTTGGAGCCGTGGAGCATGGTTAAGGGCCCTTCGGCTCTCGGGTGATGGAAAACTCTATGGTGGAGAGGTGAGAGGCATCAAAATGGCTTAACCATGGCGTACGGGCGTGCTTGACCCGGTGCCGAGAGCCGTAGGATGCACGGGATCCGGCCGTGCGGCGGCACGGTCGTGTGTGCAATTATGGATGTTCGGAGTCGTGGAGCTATAGTTAAGGGCCGTTCGGGCTCTCGATGATGACAAACATTGTGGTGGTGAGGCCGGAAGGCGTCAAAACGCCTTAACCATGGCATACGGTCGTGCTTGACCAAGTGTCGAGCTATAGGACATGCAGGAACCGGGCTGTGCGGTAGCATAGTCATGTGTGCAAATATGGCGGTTCTAGAGCGGTGGAGCCATGGCTAAGGGCCATTCGGGTTCTCGGGCGGCAAAAACTCGTGTGGTGGAGAGGCCAAAGGTGTCAAAACGCCTTAACCATGGTGCATGGGCGTGCTTGACTTGGTGCGAGGAGCCGTAGGATGCATAGGAACCGGCCGTGCGGCGGCAAAGTCGTGTGTGCAAATATGGCGGTTCGGAGCCGTGGAGCCGAGGTTAAGTGCCGTTCGGGCTCTCAAGTGATGGCAAACGCTATGGTAGAGAGGCCGAGAGGTGTCAAAATGCCTTAACCATGGCGTACGGGCATGCTTGACTCGGAGCCGCGAGCCATAAAATGCGTTGGAACCGACCGTGCGGCGGCATGGTCGAGTGTGCAAATATGGCGTTTTGGAGCCGTGGAGGCATGGTTAAGGGCCCTTCGGCTCTCGGGTGATGGAAAACTCTATGGTGGAGAGGTGAGAGGCATCAAAATGGCTTAACCATGGCGTACGGGCGTGCTTGACCCGGTGCCGAGAGCCATAGGATGCACGGGATCCGACCGTGCGGCGGCATAGTCGTGTGTGCAATTATGGATGTTCGGAGTCATGGAGCTATAGTTAAGGGCCGTTCGGGCTCTTGGGTGATGACAAACATTATGGTGGTGAGGCCGGAGGCATCAAAACGCCTTAACCATGGCATACGGTCATGCTTGACCTAGTGTCAAGAGTTGTAGGACACGCACGAACCGGGCCAGGCGGTAGCATATTCGTGTGTGCAAATATGGCGGTTCTAGAGCCGTGGAGCCATGGTTAAGGGCCATTCGGGTTCTCGAGGCGGCAACAAACGCTGTGGTGGAAAGGCTAGAGGTGTCAAAATGCCTTAACCATGGCGTACGGGCATGCTTGACTCGGTGCCGGGAGCCATAGGATGCGTTGGAACCCGGCCGTGCGGCGGCATGGTCGTGTGTGCAAATATGGCGGTTACGGAGCCGTGGAGCCAAGGTTAAGGGCCGTTCAGGCTCTCGAGCGATGGCAAACGCTATGGTGGAGAGGCTAGAGGTGTCAAAATGCCTTAACCATGGCGTACGGGCATGCTTGACTCAGTGCCGAGAGCCATAGGATGCGTTGGAACCGACCGTGCGGCGGCATGGTCGTGTGTGCAAATATGGCGGTTTTTGCGGCCGTGGAGCGTGGTTAAGGGCCCTTCGGGCTCTTGGGTGATGAAAAACTCTATGGTGGAGAGGTGAGAGGCATCAAAATGGCTTAACCATGGCGTACGGGCGTGCTTGACCGGTGCCGAGAGCCGTAGGATGCACATGATCCGGGCCGTGCGCAAAGCACGGTCGTGTGTGCAATTATGGATGTTCGGAGTCGTGGAGCTATAGTTAAGGGCCGTTCGGGCTCTCGGGTGATGACAAATATTGTGGTGGTGAGGCCGGAGGCATCAAAACGCCTTAACCATGGCATACGGTCGTGCTTGACCTAGTGTCGAGAGCTATAGGACATGCGTAGGAACCGGGCTGTGCGGTAGCATAGTCGTGTGTGCAAATATGGCGGTTCTAGAGCGGTGGAGCCATGGTTAAGGGCCATTCGGGTTCTCGGGCGGTAATAAATGCTTTGGTGGAGAGGCCAAAGGTGTTAAAACACCTTAACCATGGTGCATGGGCGTGCTTGACTTGGTGCGAGGAGCCGTAGGACGCATAGGAACCGGCCGTGCGGCAGCAAAGTCGTGTGTGCAAATATGGCAGTTCCGGAGCCGTGGAGCCGAGGTTAAGGGCCGTTCAGGCTCTCGAGCGATGACAAACGCTATGGTAGAGAGGCCGGAGGTGTCAAAATGCCTTAACCATGGTGTACGGGCTTGCTTGACTCGGTCGGGAGCCATAGGACGCGTTGGAACCGACCATGCGGCGGCATGGTCGTGTGTGCAAATGTGGCGGTTTACTTTGCGCCGTGGAGCCATGGTTAAAGGCCCTTCGGGCTCTCGGGTGATGGAAAACTCTATGGTAGAGAGGCTAGAGGCATCAAAATGGCTTAACCATGGCGTACGGGTGTGCTTGAACCGGTGCCGAGAGCCATAGGATGCACAGGATCCGGCCGTGCGCCAGCATAGTCGTGTGTGCAATTATGGATGTTCTGGAGTCGTGGAGCTATAGTTAAGGGCCGTTCGGGCTCTCGGGTGATGACAAACATTGTGGTGGTGGGGCCGAGGTGTCAAAACGCCTTAACCACGGCATACGGTCGTGCTTGACCTAGTGTCGAGAGCCGAGGACACGTAGGAACCGGTTGTGCGGTAGCATAGTCGTGTGTGCAAATATGGCAGTTCTAGAGCGGTGGAGCCATGGTTAAGGGCCATTTGGGTTCTTGGGCGGCAACAAATGCTGTGGTCGAGAGGCCAGCGATGTCAAAACGCCTTAACCATAGTGCATGGGCGTGCTTGACTTGGTGTGAGTAGCCATAGGATGCAAGGAACCGGCCGTGTGGCAGCAAAGTCGTGTGTGCAAATATGGCAGGTTCTGGAGCCGTGGAGCCGAGGTTAAGTGCCGTTCAGGCTCTCGAGTGACTGCAAATGCTATGGTAGAGAGGCCGAGGTGTCAAAATGCCTTAACCATGGCGTACGGGCACGCTTGTCTCGGCCGGGAGCCATAAAATGTGTTGGAACCGACCGTGCGGCAGCATGGTCGTGTGTGCAAATATGGCTGTTTTGGAGCCGTGGAGGCATGGTTAAGGGCCCTTCGGGCTCTCGGGTGATGGAAAACTCTATGGTGGAGAGGTGAGAGGCATCAAAATGGCTTAACCATGGCGTACGGGCGTGCTTGACCCGGTGCCGAGAGCCATAGGATGCACGGGGATCCGGCCGTGCGGCACACGATCGTGTGTGCAATTATGGATGTTCGGGAGTCGTGGAGCTATAGTTAAGGGCCGTTCGGGCTCTCGGGTGATGACAAACATTGTGGTGGTGGGGCCGGAGGCATCAAAACGCCTTAACCATGGCATACGGTCATGCTTGACCTAGTGTCGAGAGCTATAGGACACGTAGGAACCGGGCCGCGGTAGCATAGTCGTGTGTGCAAATATGGCAGTTCTAGAGCTGTGGAGCCATGGTTAAGGGCCATTCGGGTTCTCGAGCGGTAACAAACGCTGTGGTGGAGAGGCCAGAGGTGTCAAAATGCCTTAACCATGGCGTACGGGCATGCTTGACTCAGTGCCGGGAGCCATAGGATGCGTTGGAACCGACCGTGCGGCAGCATGGTCGTGTGTGCAAATATGGCGGTTACGCAGCCGTGGAGCCGAGGTTAAGGGCCGTTCAGGCTCTCGAGTGACGGCAAACGCGTTAGAGAGGCCAGAGGTGTCAAAATGCCTTAACCATGGCGTACAGGCATGCTTGACTCAGTGCCGAGAGCCATAAAATGCGTTGGAACCGACCGTGCGGCAGCATGGTCGTGTGTGCAAATATGGCAGTTTTGCAGCCTTGGAGCTGTGGTTAAGGGCCCTTCAGGCTCTCAGGTGATGCAAAACTCTATGGTGGAGTGGTGAGAGGCATCAAAATGGCTTAACCATGGCGTACGGGTGTGCTTGAACTGGTGCTGAGAGCCGTAGGATGCACGGGATCCGGCCATGCGCCAAAGCACGGTCGTGTGTGCAATTATGGATGTTCTGAGTCGTGGAGCTATAGTTAAGGGCCGTTCGGGCTCTCGGGTGATGACAAACATTGTGGTGGCGGGGCCGAGGTGTCAAAATGCCTTAACCATGGCATACGGTTGTGCTTGACCTAGTGTCGAGAGCTATAGGACATGCGGGAACCGGTTGTGCGGTAGCATAGTCGTGTGTGCAAATATGGCGGTTCTAGAGCGGTGGAGCCATGGTTAAGGGCCATTCGGGTTCTTAGGCGGCAACAAATGCGTGGTCGAGAGGCCGGCGGTGTCAAAACGCCATAACCATAGTGCATGGGCGTGCTTGACTTGGTGCGAGGAGCCGTATGATGCGCAGAACCGGCCGTGCGGCGGCAAAGTCGTGTGTGCAAATATGGCGGTTCGGAGCCGTGGAGCCGAGGTTAAGTGCCGTTCGGGCTCTCGAGTGACGGCAAATGCTATGGTAGAGAGGCCGGAGGTGTCAAAATGCCTTAACCATGGCGTACGGGCATGCTTGACTCGGAGCCGGGAGCCATAAAATGCGTTGGAACCGACCGTGCGGCAAAGCATGGTCGAGTGTGCAAATATGGCAGTTTTGGAGCCGTGGAGGCATGGTTAAGGGCCCTTCAGGCTCTCGGGTGATGGAAAACTCTATGGTGGAGAGGTGAGAGGCATCAAAATGGCTTAACCATGGCGTACGGGCGTGCTTGACCCGGTGCCGAGAGCCATAGGATGCACGGGGATCCGGCCGTGCGGCAACGACAGTCGTGTGTGCAATTATGGATGTTCTAGAGTCGTGGAGCTGTAGTTAAGGGCCGTTCGGGCTCTTGGGTGATGACAAACATTGTGGTGGTGAGGCCAGAGGCATCAAAACGCCTTAACCATGGCATACGGTCATGCTTGACCTAGTGTCAAGAGCTGTAGGACACGCACGAACCGGGCGTGCGGTAGCATATTCGTGTGTGCAAATATGGCGGTTCTAGAGCCGTGGAGCCATGGTTAAGGGCCATTCGGGTTCTCGAAGGCAACAAACACTTTGTGGTGGAGAGGCTAGAGGTGTCAAAATGCCTTAACCATGGCGTACGGGCATGCTTGACTCGGTGCCGGGAGCCATAGGATGCGTTGGAAATGACCGTGCGGCGGCATGGTCGTGTGTGCAAATATGGCGGTTACGAGCCGTGGAGGCAAGGTTAAGGGCCGTTCGGGCTCTCGAGCGATGGCAAACGCTATGGTAGAGAGGCCGAGGTGTCAAAATGCCTTAACCATGGCGTACGGGCATGCTTGACTCGGTCCGAGAGCCATAGGATGCGTTGGAACCGACCGTGCGGCAGCATGGTCGTGTGTGCAAATATGGCGTTTTGCGGTCGTGGAGCCGTGGTTAAGGGCCCTTCGGGCTCTCGGGTGATGAAAAACTCTATGGTGGAGAGGTGAGAGGCATCAAAATGGCTTAACCATGGCGTACGGGTGTGCTTGACCCGGTGCCGAGAGCCGTAGGATGCACGGGATCCGGCCATGCGGCAAAGCACGGTCGTGTGTGCAATTATGGATGTTCAGAGTTGTGGAGCTATAGTTAAGGGCCGTTCGGGCTCTCGGGTGATGACAAATATTGTGGTGGTGAGGCCGGGCGTCAAAATGCCTTAACCATGGCATACGGTCGTGCTTGACCTAGTGTCGAGAGCTATACGACATGCGGGAACCGGGCTGTGTGGTAGCATAGTCGTGTGTGCAAATATGGCGGTTCTAGAGCTGTGGAGCCATGGTTAAGGGCCATTCGGGTTCTCGGGCGGTAATAAACGCCGTGTGGTGGAGAGGCCAAAGGTGTTAAAATGCCTTAACCATGGTGCATGGGCGTGCTTGACTTGGTGCGAGGAGCCGTAGGACGCATAGGAACCGGCCGTGCGCGGCAAAGAAAGTCGTGTGTGCAAATATGGCGGTTACGGAGACGTGGAGCCGAGGTTAAGGGCCGTTCGGGCTCTCGAGCAACGACAAACGCTATGGTAGAGAGGCCGAGGTGTCAAAATGCCTTAACCATGGCATACGGGCTTGCTTGACTCGGTCGGGAGCCATAGGATGCGTTGGAACCGACCATGCGGCGGCATGGTCGTGTGTGCAAATGTGGCAGTTTTGGCCGTGGAGCCATGGTTAAGGGCACTTCGGGCTCTCGGGTGATGGAAAACTCTATGGTGGAGAGGTGAGAGGCATCAAAATGGCTTAACCATGGCGTACGGGTGTGCTTGAACCGGTGCCGAGAGCCGTAGGATGCACGGGATCCGGCCGTGCGCCGGCAGTCATGTGTGCAATTATGGATGTTCAGTCGTGGAGCTATAGTTAAGGGCCGTTCGGGCTCTCGGGTGATGACAAACATTGTGGTGGTGGGGCCGGAGGTGTCAAAACGCCTTAACCATGGCATACGGTCGTGCTTGACCTAGTGTCGAGAGCGATAGGACACGTAGGAACCGGCTGTGCGGTAGCATAGTCGCGTGTGCAAATATGGCAGTTCTAGAGCGGTGGAGCCATTG
Source organism: Themeda triandra (assembly GCA_018135685.1). Lineage (NCBI taxonomy): Eukaryota > Viridiplantae > Streptophyta > Magnoliopsida > Poales > Poaceae > Themeda > Themeda triandra. The sequence continues at coordinate 11,534 of JAENPR010002309.1, read as the reverse complement.
TTAAGGGCCATTCGGGTTCTTGGGCGGCAACAAATGCTATGGTCGAGAGTCCAGCAGTGTCAAAATGCCTTAACCATAGTGCATGGGCGTGCTTGACTTGGTGCGAGGAGCCGTAGGATGCGCAGGAACCGGCCGTGCGGCAGCACAGTCGTGTGTGTGCAAATATGGCGGTTACGGAGCCGTGGAGCCGAGGTTAAGTGCCGTTCGGGCTCTCGAGTGACGGCAAACGCTATGGTAGAGAGGCCGGAGAGGTGTCAAAATGCCTTAACCATGGCGTACGGGCATGCTTGACTCGAGCGGGAGCCATAAAATGCATTGGATCCGGAGCCGTGCGGCGGCACGATGAAAAACTCGTGTGTGCAATTATGGATGTTACGGAGTCATGGAGCTGTAGTTAAGGGCCGTTCAGGCTCTTAGGTGATGACAAACATTGTGGTGGTGAGGCCAGAGGCATCAAAACGCCTTAACCATGGCATACGGTCATGCTTGACCTAGTGTCAAGAGTTGTAGGACACGCACGAACCGGTTGTGCGGTAGCATATTCGTGTGTGCAAATATGGCAGTTCTAGAGCTGTGGAGCCATGGTTAAGGGCCATTCAGGTTCTCAGGTGGCAACAAACGCTGTGGTGGAGAGGCTAGAGGTGTCAAAATGCCTTAACCATGGTGTACGGGCATGCTTGACTCGGTGCCGAGGAGCCATAGGATGCGTTGGAACCGGCCGTGCGCGGCATGGTCGTGTGTGCAAATATGGCGTTCTCGGCCGTGGAGCCAAGGTTAAGGGCCGTTAAGGCTCTCGAGCGATGGCAAACGCTATGGTAGAGAGGCCGAGGTGTGAAAATGCCTTAACCATGGCGTACGGGCATGCTTGACTCGCCGAGAGCCATAGGATGCGTTGGAACCGACCGTGCGGCGGCATGGTCGTGTGTGCAAATATGGCGGTTTTGCGGCCGTGGAGGCGTGGTTAAGGGCCCTTCGGGCTCTCGGGTGATGGAAAACTCTATGGTGGAGAGGTGAGAGGCATCAAAATGGCTTAACCATGGCGTACGGGTGTGCTTGAACCGGTGCCGAGAGCCGTAGGATGCACGGGATCCGGCCGTGCGCCACGACAAGTCGTGTGTGCAATTATGGATGTTCTCGAGTCGTGGAGCTATAGTTAAGGGCCGTTCGGGCTCTCGGGTGATGACAAACATTGTGGTAGTGGGGCCGGAGGTGTCAAAACGCCTTAACCATGGCATACGGTCGTGCTTGACCTAGTGTCGAGAGGCTGTAGGACACGTAGGAACCGGGCCGGCGGCGGTAGCATAGTCATGTGTGCAAATATGGCGGTCCTAGAGTGGTGGAGCCATGGTTAAGGGCCATTCGGGTTCTTGGGCAGCAACAAATGCTGGTCGAGAGGCCGGCGGTGTCAAAACGTCTTAACCATAGTGCATGGGCGTGCTTGACCGGGTGCGAGGAGCCGTAGGATGCGCGAGGAACCGGCCGTGCGGCGGAAAGTCGTGTGTGCAAATATGGCGGTTCTGGAGCCGTGGAGCCGAGGTTAAGTGCCGTTCAGCTCTCGAGTGACGGCAAACGCTATGGTAGAGAGGCCGGAGGGTGTCAAAATGCCTTAACCATGGCGTACAGGCATGCTTGACTCAAAGCCGGGAGCCATAAAATGCGTTGGAACCGACCGTGCGGCAAAGCATGGTCGAGTGTGCAAATATGGCGTTTTGGAGCCGTGGAGGCATGGTTAAGGGCCCTTCGGGCTCTCGATGATGGAAAAACTCTATGGTGGAGAGGTGAGAGGCATCAAAATGGCTTAACCATGGCGTACGGGCGTGCTTGACCCGGTGCCGAGAGCCATAGGATGCACGGGATCCGGCCCGTGCGGCGGCACATTCCGTGTGTGCAATTATGGATGTTCAGTCGTGGAGCAGTAGTTAAGGGCCGTTCGGGCTCTTGGGTGATGACAAACATTGTGGTGGTGAGGCCGGAGGCATCAAAACGCCATAACCATGGCATACGGTCATGCTTGACCTAATGTCAAGAGCTGTAGGACACGCACGAACCGGGCGTGCGGTAGCATATTCGTGTGTGCAAATATGGCGGTTCTAGAGCCGTGGAGCCATGGTTAAGGGCCATTCGGGTTCTCGAGCGGCAACAAATGCTGTGGTGGAGAGGCCAGAGGTGTCAAAATGCCTTAACCATGGCGTACGGGCATGCTTGACTCAGTGCCGGGAGCCATAGGATGCGTTGGAACGGCCGTGCGGCGGCATGGTCGTGTGTGCAAATATGGCAGTTCTAGAGCCGTGGAGCCAAGGTTAAGGGCTGTTCAGGCTCTCGAGCGATGGCAAATGCTATGATAGAGAGGCCAGAGGTGTCAAAATGCCTTAACCATGGCGTACGGGCATGCTTGACTCGGTCGAGAGCCATAGGATGCGTTGGAACCGACCGTGCGGCAGCATGGTCGTGTGTGCAAATATGGCGGTTTGCGGCCGTGGAGCTATGGTTAAGGGCCCTTCGGGCTCTCGGGTGATGAAAAACTCTATGGTGGAGAGGTGAGAGGCATCAAAATGGCTTAACCATAGCGTACGGGTGTGCTTGTCCCGGTGCGAGTGCCGTAGGATGCACGGGATCTCGGGCGTGCGGCAGCACGTCGTGTGTGCAATTATGGATGTTCGAGTCATGGAGCTATAGTTAAGGGCCGTTCGGGCTCTCGGGTGATGATAAATATTGTGGTGGTGAGGCCAGAGGCGTCAAAATGCCTTAACCATGGCATACGGTCGTGCTTGACCTAGTGTCGAGAGCTATAGGACATGCGGAACCGGCCGTGTGGTAACATAGTCGTGTGTGCAAATATGGCAGTTCTAGAGCTGTGGAGCCATGGTTAAGGGCCATTCGGGTTCTCGGGCGGTAATAAACACTGTGGTGGAGAGGCCAAAGGTGTTAAAATGCCTTAACCATGGTGCATGGGCGTGCTTGACTTGGTGCGAGGAGCAGTAGGACGCATAGGAACCGGCCGTGCGGCAGCAAAGTCGTGTGTGCAAATATGGCAGTTCTGGAGCCGTGGAGCCGAGGTTAAGGGCCATTCAGGCTCTCGAGCGATGGCAAACACTATGGTAGAGAGGCCAGAGGTGTCAAAATGCCTTAACCATGGCGTACGGGCTTGCTTGACTCAGTGTCGGGAGCCATAGGACGCGTTGGAACCGACCATGCGGTAGCATGGTCGTGTGTGCAAATGTGGCAGTTTTATTGCTGTGGAGCCATGGTTAAGGGCACTTCAGGCTCTCGGGTGATGGAAAACTCTATGGTGGAGAGGTGAGAGGCATCAAAATGGCTTAACCATGGCGTACGGGTGTGCTTGAACCGGTGCCGAGAGCCGTAGGATGCACGGGATCCGGCCGTGCGCCGGACACGTCGTGTGTGCAATTATGGATGTTCGAGTCGTGGAGCTATAGTTAAGGGCCGTTCGGGCTCTCGGGTGATGACAAACATTGTGGTGGTGGGGCCGGAGGTGTCAAAACGCCTTAACCATGGCATACGGTCGTGCTTGACCTAGTGTCGAGAGCCGTAGGACACGTAGGAACCGGGTGCGGTAGCATAGTCGTGTGTGCAAATATGGCAGTTCTAGAGCGGTGGAGCCATGGTTAAGGGCCATTCGGGTTCTTGGGCGGCAACAAATGCTGTGGTCGAGAGGCCAGCGGTGTCAAAATGCCTTAACCATAGTGCATGGGCATGCTTGACTTGGTGCGAGGAGCCGTAGGATGCGCAGGAACCGGCCGTGCGGCAGCAAAGTCGTGTGTGCAAATATGGCAGTTCTGGAGCCGTGGAGCCGAGGTTAAGTGCCGTTCAGGCTCTTGAGTGACAGCAAACGCTATGGTAGAGAGGCCAGAGGTGTCAAAATGCCTTAACCATGGCGTACAGGCATGCTTGACTCAGAGCCGGGAGCCATAAAATGCGTTGGATCCGACCGTGCGGCAGCACATTCGTGTGTGCAATTATGGATGTTCTGGAGTCGTGGAGCTGTAGTTAAGGGCCGTTCAGGCTCTCAGGTGATGACAAACATTGTGGTGGTGAGGCCAGAGGCATCAAAATGCCTTAACCATGGCATACGGTCATGCTTGACCAAGTGTCAAGAGCTGTAGGACACGCACGAACCGGCTGTGCGGTAGCATATTTGTGTGTGCAAATATGGCAGTTCTAGAGCTGTGGAGCCATGGTTAAGGGCCATTCAGGTTCTCAGGCGGCAACAAACGCTATGGTGGAGAGGCTAGAGGTGTTAAAATGACTTAACCATGGCATACGGGCATGCTTGACTCAGTGCCAGGAGCCATAGGATGCGTTGGAACTGACCGTGCGGCAGCATGGTCGTGTGTGCAAATATGGCTGTTCTGGAGCCGTGGAGCCAAGGTTAAGGGCCGTTCAGGCTCTCAAGCGATGGCAAACGCTATGGTAGAGAGGCCAAAGGTGTCAAAATGCCTTAACCATGGCGTACGGGCATGCTTGACTTGGTGCGAGAGCCATAGGATGCGTTGGAACCGGCCGTGCGGCGGCATGGTCGTGTGTGCAAATATGGCGGTTTTGCGGCCGTGGAGTCAGGTTAAGGGCCCTTCGGGCTCTCGGGTGATGAAAAACACTATGGTGGAGAGGTGAGAGGCATCAAAATGGCTTAACCATGGTGTACGGGCGTGCTTGACCCGGTGCCAAGAGCCGTAGGATGCACGGGATCCGAGGCGTGCGGCAAAGCACAGTCGTGTGTGCAATTATGGATGTTCAGTCGTGGAGCTATAGTTAAGGGCCGTTCGGGCTCTCGGGTGATGACAAATATTGTGGTGGTGAGGCCGGAGGCGTCAAAATGCCTTAACCATGGCATACGGTCGTGCTTGACCTAGTGTCGAGAGCTATAGGACATGCAGGAACCGGGCCGTGCGGTAGCATAGTCGTGTGTGCAAATATGGCGTTCTAGAGCATGGAGCCATGGTTAAGGGCCATTCGGGTTCTCGGGCGTAATAAACGCTGTGGTGGAGAGGCCAAAGGTGTTAAAATGCCTTAACCATGGTGCATGGGCGTGCTTGACTTGGTGCGAGGAGCCGTAGGACGCATAGGAACCGGCCGTGCGGCAAAGAAAGTCGTGTGTGCAAATATGCGGTTACGGAGCCGTGGAGCCGAGGTTAAGGGCCGTTCGGGCTCTCGAGCGGCGACAAATGCTATGGTAGAGAGGCCGAGAGGTGTCAAAATGCCTTAACCATGGCGTACGGGTTTGCTTGACTCGGTCTTGGAGCCATAGGACGCGTTGGAACCGACCATGCGGCGCATGGTCGTGTGTGCAAATGTGGCGTTTCTTGCCGTGGAGCCATGGTTAAGGGCCCTTCAGGCTCTCGGGTGATGGAAAACTCTATGGTGGAGAGGTGAGAGGCATCAAAATGGCTTAACCATGGCGTACGGGTGTGCTTGAACCGGTGCCGAGAGCCGTAGGATGCACAGGATCCGGCCGTGCGCCAGCACAGTCGTGTGTGCAATTGTGGATGTTCTGGAGTCGTGGAGCTATAGTTAAGGGCCGTTCGGGCTCTCGGGTGATGACAAACATTGTGGTGGTGGGGCCAGAGGTGTCAAAACGCCTTAACCATGGCATACGGTCGTGCTTGACCTAGTGTCGAGAGCTGTAGGACACGTAGGAACCGGCTGTGCGGTAGCATAGTCGCGTGTGCAAATATGGCAGTTCTAGAGCGGTGGAGCCATTGTTAAGGGCCATTCGGGTTCTTGGGCGGCAACAAATGCTATGGTCGAGAGGCCAGCAGTGTCAAAATGCCTTAACCATAGTGTACGGGCATGCTTGACTCAGTGCCAGGAGCCATAGGATGCGTTGGAACTGACCGTGCGGCAGCATGGTCGTGTGTGCAAATATGGCTGTTCTGGAGCCGTGGAGCCAAGGTTAAGGGCCGTTCAGGCTCTCGAGCGATGGCAAACGCTATGGTAGAGAGGCCAGAGGTGTCAAAATGCCTTAACCATGGCGTACGGGCATGCTTGACTCAGTGTCGAGAGCCATAGGATGCGTTGGAACCGACCGTGCGGCAGCATGGTCGTGTGTGCAAATATGGCGTTTGCGGCCGTGGAGCCATGGTTAAGGGCCCTTCGGGCTCTCGGTGATGGAAAACTCTATGGTGGAGAGGTGAGAGGCATCAAAATGGCTTAACCATGGCGTACGGGTGTGCTTGAACCGGTGCCGAGAGCCGTAGGATGCACGGGATCCGGCCGTGCGCCAGCACAACGTGTGTGCAATTATGGATGTTCTCGAGTCGTGGAGCTATAGTTAAGGGCCGTTCGGGCTCTCGGGTGATGACAAACATTGTGGTGGTGGGGCTAGAGGTGTCAAAACGCCTTAACCATGGCATACGGTCGTGCTTGACCTAGTGTCGAGAGCTGTAGGACACGTAGGAACCGGCTGTGCGGTAGCATAGTCGTGTGTGCAAATATGGCAGTCCTAGAGTGGTGGAGCCATGGTTAAGGGCCATTCGGGTTCTTGGGCAGCAACAAATGCTGTGGTCGAGAGGCCAGCGGTGTCAAAACGTCTTAACCATAGTGCATGGGCGTGCTTGACTGGGTGCGAGGAGCCGTAGGATGCGCAGGAACCGGCCGTGCGGCAGCAAAGTCGTGTGTGCAAATATGGCAGTTCTGGAGCCATGGAGCCGAGGTTAAGTGCCGTTCAGGCTCTCGAGTGACGGCAAACGCTATGGTAGAGAGGCCAGAGGTGTCAAAATGCCTTAACCATGGCGTACGTGCATGCTTGACTCAAAGCCGGAGCCATAAAATGCGTTGGAACCGACCGTGCGGCGGATGGTCGAGTGTGCAAATATGGCAGTTTTGGAGCCGTGGAGGCATGGTTAAGGGCCCTTCGGGCTCTCGATGATGGAAAAACTCTATGGTGGAGAGGTGAGAGGCATCAAAATGGCTTAACCATGGCGTACGGGCGTGCTTGACCCGGTGCCGAGAGCCATAGGATGCACGGGATCCGGACCGTGCGGCAAGCACAGTCGTGTGTGCAATTATGGATGTTCTGAGTCGTGGAGCTGTAGTTAAGGGCCGTTCGTGGCTCTTGGGTGATGACAAACATTGTGGTGGTGAGGCCGGAGGCATCAAAACGCCATAACCATGGCATACGGTCATGCTTGACCTAGTGTCAAGAGTCAGAGGACACGCACGAACCGGGCCCAGGCGGTAGCATATTCGTGTGTGCAAATATGGTAGTTCTAGAGCCGTGGAGCCATGGTTAAGGGCCATTCGGGTTCTCAGGCGGCAACAAATGCTGTGGTGGAGAGGCTAGAGTTGTCAAAATGCCTTAACCATGGCGTACGGGCATGCTTGACTCGGTGCCGAGCCATAGGATGCGTTGGAACCGGCCGTGCGGCGGATGGTCGTGTGTGCAAATATGGCGGTTACGGAGCCGTGGAGCCAAGGTTAAGGGCCGTTCGGGCTCTCGGCGATGGCAAACGCTATGATAGAGAGGCTAGAGGTGTCAAAATGCCTTAACCATGGCGTACGGGCATGCTTGACTCGACTCGCCGAGAGCCATAGGATGCGTTGGAACCGACCGTGCGGCAGCATGGTCGTGTGTGCAAATATGGCAGTTTTGCAGCCGTGGATCTATGGTTAAGGGCCCTTCAGGCTCTCGGGTGATGAAAAACTCTATGGTGGAGAGGTGAGAGGCATCAAAATGGCTTAACCATAGCGTACGGGTGTGCTTGTCCCGGTGCCGAGTGCCGTAGGATGCACAGGATCTGGCTGTGCGGCAGCACAGTCGTGTGTGCAATTATGGATGTTCTGGAGTCATGGAGCTATAGTTAAGGGCCGTTCGGGCTCTCGGGTGATGATAAATATTGTGGTGGTGAGGCCAGAGGCGTCAAAATGCCTTAACCATGGCATACGGTCGTGCTTGACCTAGTGTCGAGAGCTATAGGACATGCAGGAACTGGCTGTGTGGTAGCATAGTCGTGTGTGCAAATATGGCAGTTCTAGAGCTGTGGAGCCATGGTTAAGGGCCATTCGGTTCTCGGGCGGTAATAAACACCGTGGTGGAGAGGCCAAAGGTGTTAAAATGCCTTAACCATGGTGCATGGGCGTGCTTGACTTGGTGCGAGGAGCCGTAGGACGATAGGAACCGGCCGTGCGGCGCGCAAAGTCGTGTGTGGAAATATGGCGCTTCGGAGCCGTGGAGCCGAGGTTAAGGCCATTCGGGCTCTCGAGCGATGACAAACGCTATGGTAGAGAGGCCGAGGTATCAAAATGCCTTAACCATGGCGTACGGGCTTGCTTGACTCGGGCCGGGAGCCATAGGACGCGTTGGAACCGACCATGCGGTAGCATGGTCGTGTGTGCAAATGTGGCGCTTTTATTGCTTTGTGGAGCCATGGTTAAGGGCACTTCGGGCTCTCGGGTGATGGAAAACTCTATGGTGGAGAGGTGAGAGGCATCAAAATGGCTTAACCATGGCATACGGTTGTGCTTGAACCGGTGCCGAGAGCCGTAGGATGCACAGGATCCGGCCGTGCGCCAGCACAGTCGTGTGTGCAATTATGGATGTTCTAGAGTCGTGGAGCTATAGTTAAGGGCCGTTCGGGCTCTCGGGTGATGACAAACATTGTGGTGGTGGGGCCAGAGGTGTCAAAACGCCTTAACCATGGCATACGGTCGTGCTTGACCTAGTGTCGAGAGTCAGGACACGAAGGAACCGGGCGTGCGGTAGCATAGTCGTGTGTGCAAATATGGCGAGTTCTAGAGCGGTGGAGCCATGGTTAAGGGCCATTCGGGTTCTTGGGCGGCAACAAATGCTGTGGTCGAGAGGCCGGCGGTGTCAAAATGCCTTAACCATAGTGCATGGGCATGCTTGACTTGGTGCGAGGAGCCGTAGGATGCGCAGGAACCGGCCGTGCGGCAGCAAAGTCGTGTGTGCAAATATGGCAGTTCTGGAGCCGTGGAGCCGAGGTTAAGTGCCGTTCAGGCTCTCGAGTGATGGCAAACGCTATGGTAGAGAGGCCAGAGGTGTCAAAATGCCTTAACCATGGCGTACAGGCATGCTTGACTCAGAGCCGGGAGCCATAAAATGCGTTGGAACCGACCGTGCGGCAGCACAGTCGTGTGTGCAATTATGGATGTTCTGGAGTCGTGGAGCTGTAGTTAAGGGCCGTTCAGGCTCTCGGGTGATGACAAACATTGTGGTGGTGAGGCCAGAGGCATCAAAATGCCTTAACCATGGCATACGGTCATGCTTGACCTAGTGTCAAGAGCTATAGGACACGCACGAACCGGCTGTGCGGTAGCATATTCGTGTGTGCAAATATGGCGGTTCTAGAGTTTGTGGAGCCATGGTTAAGGGCCATTCGGGTTCTCGGGCGGCAACAAACGCTATGGTGGAGAGGCTAGAGGTGTTAAAATGCCTTAACCATGGCGTACGGGCATGCTTGACTCGGTGCCGGGAGCCATAGGATGCGTTGGCCGGCCGTGCGGCAGCATGGTCGTGTGTGCAAATATGGCGGTTCCAGGGAGCCGTGGAGCCAAGGTTAAGGGCCGTTCGGCTCTCAAGCGATGGCAAACACTATGGTAGAGAGGCCAAAGGTGTCAAAATGCCTTAACCATGGCGTACGGGCATGCTTGACTCGGTCTTGAGAGCCATAGGATGCGTTGGAACCGACCGTGCGGCGGCATGGTCGTGTGTGCAAATATGGCGGTTTGCGGCCGTGGAAGCGCCAAGGTTAAGGGCCCTTCGGGCTCTCGGGTGATGAAAAACTCTATGGTGGAGAGGTGAGAGGCATCAAAATGGCTTAACCATGGTGTACGGGCGTGCTTGACCCGGTGCCAAGAGCCGTAGGATGCACGGATCCGGTTTGTGCGGCGGCAAAGTCGTGTGTGCAATTATGGATGTTACGGAGTCGTGGAGCTATAGTTAAGGGCCGTTCGGGCTCTCGGGTGATGACAAATATTGTGGTGGTGAGGCCCGGGCGTCAAAATGCACCTTAACCATGGCATACGGTCGTGCTTGACCTAGTGTCGAGAGCTATAGGACATGCGAGGCCGGCGTGCGGTAGCATAGTCGTGTGTGCAAATATGGCGTTCTAGAGCAATGGAGCCATGGTTAAGGGCCATTTGAGTTCTCGGGCGGTAATAAATGCTGTGGTGGAGAGGCCAAAGGTGTTAAAATGCCTTAACCATGGTGCATGGGCGTGCTTGACTTGGTGCGAGGCATTAGGACGCATAGGAACCGGCCATGCGGCAGCAAAGTCGTGTGTGCAAATATGGCAGTTCTGGAGCCGTGGAGCCGAGGTTAAGGGCCGTTCAGGCTCTCGAGTGATGACAAATGCTATGGTAGAGAGGCCAGAGGTGTCAAAATGCCTTAACCATGGCGTACGGGTTTGCTTGACTCAGTGCCGGGAGCCATAGGACGCGTTGGAACCGACCATGCGGCAGCATGGTCGTGTGTGCAAATGTGGCAGTTTTACTGCCGTGGAGCCATGGTTAAGGGCCCTTCGGGCTCTCGGGTGATGGAAAACTCTATGGTGGAGAGGTGAGAGGCATCAAAATGGCTTAACCATGGCGTACGGGTGTGCTTGAACCGGTGCCGAGAGCCGTAGGATGCACGGGATCCGGCCGTGCGCCGGCCACAGTCGTGTGTGCAATTGTGGATGTTAGGTCGTGGAGCTATAGTTAAGGGCCGTTCGGGCTCTCGGGTGATGACAAACATTGTGGTGGTAGGGCGGAGGTGTCAAAATGCCTTAACCAAGGCATACGGTCGTGCTTGACCTAGTGTCGAGAGTCAGGACACATAGGAACCATTTTGTGCGGTAGCATAGTCGTGTGTGCAAATATGGCGGTTCTAGAGCGGTGGAGCCATGGTTAAGGGCCATTCGGGTTCTTGGGCGGCAACAAATGCTGTGGTCGAGAGGCCGGCGGTGTCAAAATGCCTTAACCATAGTGCATGGGCGTGCTTGACTTGGTGCGAGGAGCCGTAGGATGCGCGGGAACCGGTCGTGCGGCGGCAAAGTCGTGTGTGCAAATATGGCGGTTACGGGAGCCGTGGAGCCGAGGTTAAGTGCCGTTCGGGCTCTCGAGTGATGGCAAAGCGCTATGGTAGAGAGGCCGGAGGTGTCAAAATGCCTTAACCATGGCGTACGGGCATGCTTGACTCGGAGCGGGAGCCATAAAATGCGTTGGAACCGACCGTGCGGCGGCATGGTCGAGTGTGCAAATATGGCAGTTTTGGAGCCGTGGAGGCATGGTTAAGGGCCCTTCAGGCTCTCAGGTGATGGAAAACTCTATGGTGGAGAGGTGAGAGGCATCAAAATGGCTTAACCATGGCGTACAGGCGTGCTTGACCCGGTGCCGAGAGCCATAGGATGCACAGGATCCGACCGTGCGGCAGCACAGTCGTGTGTGCAATTATGGATGTTCTGGAGTCGTGGAGCTGTAGTTAAGGGCCATTCAGGTTCTCAGGCGGCAACAAACACTGTGGTGGAGAGGCTAGAGGTGTCAAAATGCCTTAACCATGGCGTACGGGCATGCTTGAC